>VMDO01017068.1:0-45903 GCA_007922755.1 Pedetes capensis | reverse complement strand
GGGGGAGGAGGAAGAAGAGGAGGAGGAGGAGGAGGGGAGGAGAAGGAGGAGAGTGGAGCATAGAGGGCAGAGAGGACAGAGAGACAAAGAGAGAGAGAGAGGAGAAAAAGAGGAGAGGAGAGGAGAAAAGAGGGGAGAGAGAGGAGAAAGGGAGATGTGGGGAGAGAGAGAGAGGGAGAGAAGGAGGCAATGTCTATCTCAGAATACAAAGAGCTTGAGTTGGCAGCCAAGGTCAGAGAGCACAGGGCTTGCTGGCCAGGATAACAGCAGTCATGGAGGAGCATTCCCATTTCCCCGGCCACCTTAACTCTTTCTCCTGCTGAGGTTTTCCTCTGGTAGGATTCCCAGGCCTTTCTGAGGGGAAGCATTTGGTGTGGTAAAAGAGGAAGCCTCAGGCCTGCCATTCATGGGCACAGCGGCCAGTCCCGATGAGATGGAGCTGGGAGAAGACAGTAATTTTGAAGATTTCCTTAACATTAATGGGACTGGACACTGAAATTACTAAATTGAGGTAGTGTCTGATAGCTCTAGTATTTGGAGAACCCAAGAGCAATGAGAAAAATCATGAGTGAGCCACGGACCAGCTATCAGGAGGAAATG
Organism: Pedetes capensis; assembly: GCA_007922755.1. Classification (NCBI taxonomy): domain Eukaryota; kingdom Metazoa; phylum Chordata; class Mammalia; order Rodentia; family Pedetidae; genus Pedetes; species Pedetes capensis. Next base: position 45,303 of record VMDO01017068.1, on the reverse strand, counting down.
TAAAGGCAAACACAAGACAAAAAGCTGCCTTAATGGCATCTGTGAGTCTTGTTTGTCGAATGCAATGAATACATTTATTTTTATTAGTGTTCACATGTCCATAAGGAGATAAGGAAAGTGATTATTGAAGGTCTATATTTTGTCTTTGGGGAGGATTTTCCTCTCTCTCTCTCTCTCTCTCTCTCTCTCTCTCTCTTTCTTTTTTCTTTTTTTCTTTTTTTTTTTTAGTACTGGGGATCAGACCCAAGGCCTTATGCATAGTAAGGATGTGCTCTGCCACTGAGCTACACCCTGAGCCTGCACTGTCCCCTTGCCCCACAGAAGGGGCCACACAGGTGCAGAGTCTCGCCCGAGTGCTGGACCCTGAATTGTAAAAAGCAGAGCAGGGCCGAGGACTCACCAGCCCCTGCTCACCCACTAACCAAGGACCGTGTGGTCATGGCCAAGCACCAAATGCGGGGCAGGCCTCAGTGTCCTTGCTGATGATCTCAAAATCTCCTCTTGCCAAATAACCTATGATGGTTTCTCTGCTCAGAGAATTGGAACATTCAGCTGAGACTGCAGTGGAAGTACCGAAAACCCACCATTTCTAGGCCCAGTGATCTTTCGGGGAAAGAGTGGGAGAGCAGGAAGATTCCCCACACCCCCTCCTCAGGACTTCCCAGAGATTGAATAAGACCTAGAACAATTACATCTTTTGTTACATTCTTACATTTTTTTTTAAAAAATTGAGAAATGCCAAATAGAGTTGTAACAATGACATCCAAATTGCTGACCGATTCATTCTCTTTCATCGTTGGCCTAGAGTCAAACTAGAGACTGCCACCGAAGGTGTAGCTCTAATGCTCAGTCCTTGAAATTAGGCTAAGAAAATCTTAATGTCCCTGGACTCAGGGTGAAATCGGGGTGGGAAGAAATCTGTCATGGTGAACACTGAGAAGAGCAGAGAAGGAAAAGCCCACACAGGAATTGTGGAAAGAGCTGTACTGAGGAAGTGTCACTAGGGGGCAGTATGCAGGCTGACAGTTAAGCTCGTGGACTTTGGAGTCAAACAGCCCTGAGCTCAGTACCCCCGTGAGTTTGTGTCAGTCTTCCCATTTTACTAATGGTCCTTTGACCACCGTCAAGAGTTGCCGTCAGGGTGAAACATGATGTAGCACGGCCAGGGGCCCCGAAAGTACCCAACAAATGCTACTCACGGCTGCTCCCATCACTGGTGGTCTGGGTGGTAACAGAGGTAGAGTAATAGCAATGTCGTTGTTGTTAGGTGCCATCAAGTCTGTGTCCGACTCATAGCGACCCTATGTCCAACAGGTGAAACACTATTGTCAGTGCTTCTCTGCTGTTCATAGGGTTTTTAATGGCGGATTGTTTTTTGGGAGTGGGTTGTCAGGTCCTTCTCCCAAGAGTAATAGCAATAGTGATGTGAAAATATAAGGAAAGTACTAGCAGGGCATGTGTCTTCCATCAGCCTGTGATTAAGGAGGCACACAGTACCCACAGGCAAAATAATTAGGGATAATGGGGACCCCACAAGGGCTCAAAGTGGTTGAAAACATTTTAATAGATGTTATTTTAAGAGTTTGGGTGTTCTTCATGACTTGCTTAACAAGATAAAAGCTGGTAAGGGGTAGATGGGGGAAACCTGCCAACACTACCTCAGCCAGGTGATCAAAGTAAACACTATTGGTGATATGATGTGGTGACACTCTGTACCCTTGGTCAGATGTGATAATAAGGGTGCCTCATCTCTGTGATCTCTAAAATCCTTAATTCAAGACCCTCGATGAAAACATATCAGACAAACCCAAATTTAGGGATATTGTAGAAAATCTCTGGCTAGTACTCCCCAAAATTATCAAGGTCATTTTAAAAAAGAAAAAAAAGAGGTAAGCCTAAGAAACTGTCAGAGTCCAGACGAGGCTAAGGACACATGAGAGGTAAATGCAAACTAGGATTTTGGATGGTCCCTAGAATAGAAATCTTACACTAAAACTAATCCAACCTGAATGAAGGATAGAGTATAATTAATAGTAGTGCATTAACACTACTGAATTAATTGTGAAAACTATAACAAAACATAGTTCTTCAAGACGTGAAGACCAGAGCAAACTGGGCACAGGGAATAGGGCAACTCACTCTACTCGCTTTATAACTGTGATGGTTAATTTGGATTACCAACTCGACTGGATCAAGAAACACCTAGGAGATTAGTGCCTGCAGCCATACTACTGTGGCATCCAATCCCATCAGATCTTGGAAGCTAAGCAAGGTCAGGCTGGTTAGTCCTTGCATGGGAGATCGCCTTGGAAAACCAGGTGCTGTGGGCTTGGGAGGAGGACCCAGTAACCCACTCCCCAAAAACAATCAGCCGTGGAAAACCCTAGGAAAAGCAGAAAAGCACTGACAACAGTGTTTCATCTGTTGTATGTAGGGTTGCTGTGAGCCAGATATCAACTCAATGGCACCTAGCAACAATAAGGAGATGAATAAAGCACACATCTGGATGGGATCATGAGGGGTTTCCAAAGACTATTAGATCATGGGAACCTCAACCTAATGAATGGTTTAATCTCAGTTTATCAGGAGTTGGTAGAACTTCCTGCCTTGTTGGAGGAGTTGGAGGAAGTGTGTCACACTGTGGGTGTGTTCTTGGGGACTATATACTGCCCTGGCCCCTTCTGTTGCTATTCTTGGCTTCCCAGTCACCATGATATGAACTCCTCCGCCATGCTCTCTTGCTGTGATGGATTGGCAGCATGGGTCAAATCCTTCCTCTTTAGTTCCTGTCAGATGTTTCGGTCATAGCAACAAAAAAGTAACCAAGAGAGCAACTTTTCTATACATCTAAACACTCCTAAAATTTAAAAAGTTGACTTTAAGCACATGCTGCAAATCCATTAAGAAGGTTCAAGCAATGGAAGAGTAAAATCAGGCTAAGAGTGGAGGATGGACTGGAGAAGAGACAGACAGGAGGGGAATGAGTAGACCAGTCACGAATCTACTGTATCCGACCAGACAGATGACGTAGCTGCAGTTTTGTTGTCAGCAGTGAAAATGGAAACTTGTGAATAGATTCAAGATGCGGTTTCAGTGAAGAAGCAAGAAGAGTTATTGTCAAGTTTGTCATGAAAGAGAAACAGGCGAGTTAAATCTGCCATCCAGGCTCTGGGCTTTAGGTACAGAAATGGAGAAGATCTGCGAAAGACAAAATATTTGAAGGGATAATAGCTTTAAAAAAACAAATGTTGAAGAAAACTATAGAACAACTGACCCAGGAAGTTCAGCAAACCAAGCACAGGAAACCAGAGGGAGCTGAGGCACCTTATGATCACATCATGCATAGTCGCTGTATGGAGAAAATCTTAAACGCAGCCAGAGGAAAAGAAGACATGCTATATAAAGAGAACCAAGTGTAAAGATGATGTCAAACTTCTCATCAGAAACAATGCCATCCGGAAGAAAGTAGTACAACATCTCTAAAACTAGGACTTTTTCAAAGAAAGGTCAATTTTTAATTTTTTACAGAGAAAATAATTTTCAAATTTGAAGGCAATATAAAGATTTTGCAGGTAGTAAAAGAGCTGTAAGAATTCATTACCAGCAGATTCACACTAATAATAACTGTTAAAAGATATCAGGAGGGGGAAGGGGAAGAGCGTGGGGGGTAAAAAATGAGGGAAAAGTACAAATGTAGGATGCAATTTTATGTAAATCACATAATGAGTTTCACTATACTGTATGCAATTTTAAAAAATCATACTGTACCTGATAAATATATACAATTGTTATATGCTAATCAAAAATCAATTTTGTGAACTGTTTAAGAAGATGGAGGTGTTAACACTCATAATTTGATAACTGCACACTGTATATGTGAGCTGAATTATCACTCTGTATCCCACAAGTATGTACAATAAAAAGATATCCTTCATGCAGAAGGAAAAATGATTCCAGATGCAAATATGAATCAACAAAAAGGCAGAAAGAATACCAGAAATGTATAAGGAAAAACTATGAAATATTTTTAAATTTTAAGTATTTAAATTTCTTTAAAGTTAATTAGCTTTAAAGCTAACATAAAATAACAATACTTTTATTTTAATGACATACTAAAAAATGTATAATAGTAGCACAAAAGTATTGAGAAAAGAGATGGAAATGGATTATTGTAAAGTTTTATATACTACATACAAAATGATTTAATATCACTTAAAGATCAACTGCAAAGAGGTAAAGAGTTATATTATAATCCATAAAGCAACTTCAAAATAACAAATCAAGGAGATACTGCTAGTAAGCCAGCCTCAAAACAGACTAGTAAAAATGAAATCAATTAATCCAAAAAAGAGAGTGAAGGAGCCAGGTGCAGTGGGGAACACCTATCACCCCAATAACTTGGAAGGCGGAGGCAGGAGGATCACAAGTTTGAGGCCAGAGGCAGCCAATGTAACTTAGCAAGACTCTATCTCAAGATAAAAGAAAAAAATTAAGAAGGGGGTATGGGGGTAGCTCTGTGGTGGGACATTTGCCAAGCATACATGAGGACCTAGGTTCAAGCCTTCAGTAATGAAAGTAAATAAATAAACAAATAAGAGGATAATGAAAGAAGGAAAGAGATAAGCCAGAGGCTGATAAGTCAGGGAGCAAACACACAGGCAGGTGGCACATTTAAATCTAACCATATCAATAATCACATCAAATGTAGACCAACTGCCTATTCCAATTGGAACACAGAAAGGGCTGGGTATATGGCTTAATGGCAGAGCACTTGGTTAGCCTCCTTGAGGAACTGGATTTGGTCCCCAGAACCACAAAAATAAAATAAAGAACATAAAAAATAAAATATGGAGATCTTTAGATTAAACAGAAAAGCAAGTGTGAAATTTTTGAAGCCTATCAGAAATGCCCTCAAAATATACTACCAAACTGAACAGAAGTAAAATAATGGAAAAAGGCATGTCATGTTAACAGTGGTCAGGAAAAGGCTGGGAGAAGCTCTTTTGGAATGGCACATTAGAGACCTATGAAAAGTGAGGATAATGTTTTCCTTTTTAAAAACAGCAAAGCACTAGGGGAAATAATGTCAGAATTTGCTGCTTAAAAACCTTGGAAATTAACCAAAGATTTGCAGGAATGAGAGGAGTATTTTAAAAACAAACATGAATATCAATAAGAACAGCAAGCTTTGTAACTCTTTAACATGTCTTCTAAGAATCCCTTCTTGACCACTCCAAGATAATCTTGAAAATCAGCAGCCTCAACACGGTGGCAGGTGTGAAATCCGATAGCTCAGAACCAATGTAGAGGGGAGAATGGATTTCAAATGCCCTGAAAACACCCAGTCCTGGGAGGGTTGTTATTATTTTCCCTGCATGATGGCACACTATAAAAGCCTCACTTATAGAATGTGTCTTCATTTGACATGACTCAGGGATCACTCCATGAGGAAGGCCCTATGCTTTTGTCAAAAAAATAAGCAACTAGAGAATGTGAAAATGATTAGTGTCAATTATTTAACATCTCACTTGTGTTGAGCAGGATTTTAGTTGGTACAAGAGCCTGGCCAAAAATGCAAACAGAAAGCCTAGGGAATGCGATATTCAGTGGTGTATTTGTACAGCTCCAATATATTCCTGGAGATATATACAGCCATGAACAGAGGCAGGGCTGTGTTTTATGAGAAAAGAATATCCACTGCTGGATGAATTTGTTGTTGTTGTTGTTGTTGTTAGGTGCCATCTAGTTGGGGTCCAACTGATAGTGACCCTATGTACAAAAGAATGAAACACTCCCCAACACTGTACCATGCCCAACATTATTGTCAGTGCTTCTCTGCTATTCATAGGGGTTTCAGTGGGTGATTGTGTTTTGGGAGTAGGCTGCCAGGTCCTTCTCTCAACTCTACAGTACTGGTGTTCCCAGGTGCTCTCCCATCCAAGGACTAACCAGGCCTGAACCTGCTTAGCTTCCGATATCTGATGGGATTTGATGTCCTAGTAGTATGGCTGCAGGCACACACACACACACACACACACACACATACACACACACACACGGAGAAGGACTCTAAGTACAGCAGAACAAAACACTACCCAACACTGTGCCATGCACACCATCTTTTTCTGTTTGAGCCCAATGTTGCAGCCACTGGGTTTCTTTTCATTCTGAGTCATGCAAGGTATGAAAATCCTTGCTGAAACTTTAGAGGATTTGAAACATTTACTGATGAAGATCAAAGAACACAGCCTTCAGTATGGATTTCATCTCAACATCAAGAAAACAAAAATCCTTACAACTGAGTCAGCAAGCAACTCATGATAAATGGAGAAAAGATTGAGGTTGTCAACATCTTGCTTTAGCTGGTTCTACAATCAACACCCACAAAAGCAGCCTTCAAGAAATCAAAGACATTGCTTCGGGAAAAGACATTACAAAAGACCTCTTTAAAGTGCTGTAAAGATGTCACATTGAAGACAAAGGCGCACCTGACTCATGACATGGTATTTTCAATTGCATCGTATGGTTGTGAAAGCTGGATGTTGAATAAGGGAGACAGGAGAAGAATTGATGCTTTTGAATTATGGTGCTGGAGATGAATATTGAATAAACCATGGACTTCCAAAAGAACCAACAGATCTGTCCTACAGAGAGTTTAACCAGAGTGCTCCTTGGAAGCAAGGATGGCTAGACTGCATCTTACATGTTTTGAATGTGTAGTCAGCAGGGACCAATCCCTGGAGAAAGACATCATGTTTGGGAGAGTGACAGGTCAACAACAACAAAAAAGGAAGACCCTCCACTAAATGGACTGACACAGTGGCTTCAACAAATGGGCTTAAACTTAAAAACTATCATGTGCCTGGCACAGAATCAGGGAGTATTACATTTGGTTGTATATAGGGTTGCTAGGAGTTGGATCTGACTCAATGGCACCTAACAATAACAGCTAGGGAAATCTGAATATAGAAAACAGTGTGAAAAGTCTCATCCTCCAAGCAAAAAGAAAAGTCTCCTTCCAACATTTATTAATGCCATTTCTCTCTACTTTGATCTTGGAGTGATACAGAAAAGAGATGGAAGTTAACAAATGACCCACGCACTATAAATCCTTCCACTGCCAATAATAAGTGAACTCTATTTTTGTGGAACCCAGAGGCTGTCCATAGGCTTTAATCCACCAGTGACAGAAAAAGTCCCATTAATTTGTACACCCTTTGTACTAATGACAAAAGCTTTAAAGCTGAGCATAAAATCAACTGCCAGAGTTTTATAAACCCTCTTCCTGACTCTTCCAGAGGGTGAGTTTCTCGACTTCTCCATGACCAAAGTCCCTTCCTCTGTTTGCCTAAGTCTAGAACTTGCCCATAAAAACTATAGTGCAGGGGATGGCTGATCTTCACATGGAATGGAAACACAGGAAAGGGACTTGTCTCTGCAAATTCTGAAATACAGTCCTTAGGCAAAGCACCCATTCCAAGGAAGCAAAACTGCCTCTGCTTTGAACACTTCCTTTTACTTTTTCTCAAACAATGGCTATTCCCAAATAAATTCACATGGAGCTGTTTGTTTCAGAGTATGTGTAATCATCACAACAGCTCCTAAACAGGAAGAGGAAAAAAATCAGATTTTCCAAAATGTGCTGTTTTTCTTCCATGAACATAAAAACACTGCCACATGTAGCTCTGCAGAGTGAAAATATATTTTGAGCGGATGCTATACATAGAGGAAGGTGTCCTAAATTTCTTATTTTTTTCTCCCGAGCTTCAGGCAATGTTTGGAAGTGAAGTCAGCATTATGCAGCCATGAGAGGAAGAAACTTCATTGCTTATGTGCATCTTAGGTCCTAATGAGGGGTGAAGGGGCTGTTTCATTCAGATCTATCCTAAAACCATCCCCAGAAAGGAAGCCTGTGCCTCTGCCTGCAGTGAACAAAATCTTGATCATCCCGTCACCATCAGCCCACACATAAGGAGTGTCTATCAAGGCTACTGGCAATGCTCGGTGCATTGTTTCTTATTCATCTCTATTGTACACCTTATGTGTGGCAAAAAAAAAAAGGATAGGGATTTGTTTTTAACTGAAAGATAAATAAATCAATGCAGCTTTAATTGGCCTCCTCCAAGAGAGAGAATTAAGTTAGAGGAAACATCTGTCTTGCCGGGAGTTCGTATGTGTAGCCAATTTTCTTGTTGAGTATGTGGATGCTTAGGTAGTGCGGGAAAATGCCAAAGTCCCCGTGTAGAAATGGAGGCATCTCCAATCCAGGGATCTATGGCTGAAGGTCTAATCTACAACATGGTTGTAAAGCGTTTCTACCAACTCACTATTTATGGTCCCAGATAATTAAAAACTTAATCTAATGTTGTTGTTGTTAGATGCCATTGAGTCGGTGTCCAACTCATAGTGACTCTTTTGTCAGTGCCTCTCTGCTATTCATAGGGTTTTCAGTGGGGGATTGATTTTCAGGAGTGGGTTTCTGGGTTCTTCTCCCAAGCCTACAGCACTTGGTGTTCCCCGGCGGTCTTCATCCAAGGACTAACGACGCCCCACCCTGCTTAGCTTCCAAAATCTAACAGGATCAGACAGTACAGTGCTGTGGCTACAGGGTATCATGGTAAGAATCGGAACAAAAATTCTAAAGACAATAAGAGATATAGATATTTGAAATTCACTGAGTGAATAGCCCACAAAACCGATCTATCGCTTAAGAGTTAAATCTTACAGCATATAGACCTAAACTCGACCTAAATTTGTTCTACGGAAGCTAATGAACAATGGAAGAAAGGGTTTCTTTCTTATTAGTATTTTATTTATACTTGATATATCTGTTATGCAGCAATTATCAGTTTTGCTTACACTTCCACCCCTCTAAACATTTTAGAGAATAGAATAAATGAAAGAAGAAGAAATAAGTAAGCATTTTAATTAGCATGTAATGACAGGCATATGCAACCATGGCTTACACTTTGAGTTTTTCTTTCCTTGTTCTTCCCTTTTTTTTCATATATTCATCGCATTGCTTCCTGTATTTTGTATTTTTCTCTCCTTCTTTACCATCTACATTGTCCTTCCTCCCCTCTCTGCTTCCCCTTTGCCTACTCCCTCCCACAATCCCCCTCTCCCCTCATATCAGGTCCACTCATATTTTCTACTCTCAGATAAGTATGATTGTATATATACATATATACACATATATATTTTTTCTTTAAAGCAGGTTTAACTCCCATATATGACCAAGAACATGTGACATTTATCTTTTGAGTCTGAGTTATTTCACTTAAAGTGGTACTCTTCAGTTCGATCTATTTTACTGCAAATGACATAATTTCATGCTTTTTTACTACTGTATATTATTCCATTGTATATATATATATACCACAATGTGTTAATCCAATCCCCTGTTCATGGAAAAAAAATGTTTTCCTAAGACATTTGGGAACAGAGAAATCAACTGATGTAGAATATCTACAGTGCCTTATCTCAGAAAATGTCTAGAGGGAAGAATACTTTAGAGATGACCTGTGTAAGTCCTTACATTACAGAGGAAAGAACTGAAACCAGAGAGGTTATTCTCCCTTTGGCTGGCCAGGACTTGTTCCCAGCCCTTATGTATATTGCGAGGATTAAATTAACTAAGCCCTAGGGAGCCATTTGCGCAAAGCCTGGTGCAAAACCATAAAGGACAACAGCTACTGGCAGAGGCTTTAGAATGTCTGTGTAAAGAAACATGAAGTTTTGACAGAAACTTGTCATGACGTGTAACACCCCCCACGCCACCATCTCCCCAAGCAAATCATCACAACGCAACTCTCGGACTCTTAGTCTGTGAAACATCCCTACTACCTACTTCTTGGGGTTCTTAGGGTGTTGTGTCACACGCTGGCTTCTTCGGGCAGGGCAGCTGTCTAGGGCAGAGGATCCTCACAATGGGTGTGGCGTGAGTTCTGAGGGCACCATCACAGGAAAGGCTGCCCCCGAGGCCAGCTCTGGAGCTCTGCCTGCCTGAGACTTCTTCCTCCCTAGGAGCTGGAACACTGGGATGCAAGCCTGAGGACCCACTCTCACTGGCGCACATGATCTTAGGCCAGTCCTCCCTCCCCTGGGACGCAGCCCCTTCACCTGCAAGGGAAGGACAGAAAGTGCCTCTTTCCCAGGCCTCCAGTACCCTGGTGATTATTGGCAGCTCCTTCTCTTTTATTGGATTCTGCATTTGCCCCATATCCACAGATTCCTATTCTGTGGAAGCCTAAATCGGCTTCCACAGAAGCCTATTTGATTCTATCCGCCCGGTCGGAGTGATTTGTATTCCACAGCCCGAGTCCCTCACGGCAAGGGGGATGTGTTTGAACTGCAATGACCCAGTGCTTTTATAAGAGGCAAATGAATGATGAAAACCCGTGAATGGTGTTTTTCCTTTTCTCAATTCAAAGAAAATTGGGTTCTTCACGTGCGTCAGGGTTGGTAGCGCACCACCATTTGGAAGGAGAGGGTTATTTGGAAATCTGGAAAAAGCGTGATAATCTGGGGGAAAAATTTAGTAACAGGAATCAGAAGGGCATTTACAAAGCTTGAATGCAATGCACCTGGACAGATTTGAGGGTACAGTGCTCCTCAAAGGGGACCTTCCAGAGCCAAAATAGTCCACCTGGGGTCTTCTGATGAGGAGTTGGGCCATGGAGACAGCAGCCCTTTACTGCCCACATAGACTTCCTACCCTTGGACAACCGTTGTCATACCGAGCAGATTTTTTTCTGGGGATGAGGCCTCCCTCCCCGTCAGCAAGGTGTACCCCAGACCTCCCAGGGCCTTGATGGAGGCTTCACAGGGTGTGAGAAGTGGGGAAGGAGAAGGAAGAGAGGTGTAAAATGGGCACCCGAAATCCAAATCCACAGCCCCAGGGAAGGAATCTTTGACTGGAGAGAGAAATATCAAATCTTCTGAAATAGGAAAACATGGGCAGTCTACCAGGAAAGGAAAATGGACTCTGAGATCAGCTCAGCCACTGAATCCTGTGCTGAGCATTTTCTCTGTCATTCTCGAAAGATTGATAAATAGATAAATATCTAGACTTGTGTGGATGTATCTACCTACCTACCTACCTACCTACCTCTATGTATCTAACTCACGCACACTCTTGCCTCGCCAATATTGCTGAAATCAACTGAGATTTTCTTGGTGTTTGAGCCTTCAGCTACGATCTCTTCTTCAACAAGGGATAAGAACGGGGGTCCAGACGGGCAGAAGAAATGTCCGCAGCAGACCACCAAACATCCTGCTCGTGGAAAGAGACTTCCAGGCCATGGTCATCTACCAAGCTCATGGCAACCTGTCCCCAAATGTCCTCAGGATCTTGATGAGTGGCATGCCTCTGTCCACCCCACCAGACCACTGCCTGCACGTCCTAACTCCCCGGAGGGGACTTCCCACCACGCAACAGCTGCTTTGGACAGAAACAGGGTCATCTCAGATTCTCTGTTCTCAGTCGCTCGTCCAGCAGACTCAGGCCCTGTAGCTTCCGCCCCTGAAAAACCTCCCTCCTGTCCCCATCCCCATTGCCACCACAATGATGCCAAAACCTCCCTTCCCGTCCCCTGGAAGAATGACACAGGATCCTCCCTGCTCCCTGTCTCTGTGACACCTGTAACCTAAATCTGGGCACTGGCTCCTGAGGCTCCTCTTGCTTACCAAGGCACTATTCCATCCACTGCACCTCTTGCCCTTGGTACCCTCAGCCTCATCTTGCCCCCTATCTTTCCAAACCAGTGTTCCCCAATGCTCTCTCTCTTCCCTGGGCCTTTGTGGATGCCGTTACCACTGCCCAGACATGTCTCCCTTGATTTGCTGAACCCCCAAACTCAAGTGCTGCCTGAGGGAGTTTGCTGAGTGCCCCTCAGCCCATTGGGAAATGCATAGGGACCTCTGTGTTTCATTTGATCTGGAAACGTGTCTGCCAGTCTGTCCTCATCTCTGTCCAAGTGACCGATTGCCACACTCCCGTGTCTCCATCTCCTGCAAACAGAGGCCATATCTTATTGTACATTACCATCCTGGCACCCCGCGCCATGCTTGCCCCATTAAGATGTCAGTGCTTCAAAATGTCTGTGGAATAAAGGAGGGCGTGGTTTGTAGTGAGTGTGTGTAGAGAGGTTTGGCTTCTCTTTGTTCACCCCCCAGTTTTATGGTTCAGAGAGACCGCTTCTCCTCCGGCCAGCTTGGGGTCTGCCCTGCCCAGTCAATTCTTTGCCAGGCTCTCCTGGGCTGTTCCAGGGGAGACATTTAGACTCCGATGGAAGGAAGTGAAAAAAAAAAGCAAGGCCATTTGGATCCTGGGAAACATCAGTGACAACTTGTGTGTGAGTTTATAACCGCATTGAGGTGCTATGCGGTTGCCAAGAGCTGGAGAGGAAAGGAGAAAAGAAAGGCACCAAATGAGGTGTGGTGTGAGGGGAGGGGAGGCATTCCGGAGCAGCCGGCCTTGGGACTGTGGGCAAGGAAGACGCAGAAGGCAGCTGGCTCCCCAGGAGGCCCCTCTGACCTGAGGGTGGAGGCTTGGCCCTCAACCAACAAGACATCCCGGTGTGGTGGGGTAAGGCAAAAAGATGGGGGAGGGCTGGCAGGAAAAAAAATATGGAGTTGGTGCATCCGGAGCGAGAGAGATGGAAAGGTTCCAGAAGTCAGAACACAGTGGGCACGACCAGGAGGCTCTGGGACTTGTCAGCCCTTAAAAAGCCAGAAGGGGACAGGGACTCCAGGGCAGCCTTGCTGGAGGGATAAGAAGGCTTTCTCATGCAGACCACAAGCACCCAACTCACTAATTTCAGTGAATTTCGAATGTGCTGCATAAAGCCATGTCAGAGTTGTGGAGTTCGTCGTTTCTCTTGTGCAGTCAACGTGGAAGAGGTAACAGTTAAGCTGAATGATCCTTTTCCTTGTTAAAAGTACACAGGCTCACACCCCAGCTCCACCACTTCCTCTCTGTGGATCTTGGGCAAATTTCTCAGGAGCTGTGGCCTCGGTTTCCTCATCTGCAAGACGACCCAGGCCGCTCACCTCCCCAAAAATGAATGTGTTGGTAAAGAGCCCGGCACCAGGTGAGCACTTTTTCTAGACTGGACCTCACATGTGTGTGTGTTAAAACTACACAGATGGATCGAAAAGACTGATGTATGCCCATGATTTGGGCAAAAATCCCCAGTGCTATGAAATCAGCATTTAGATAAATGTATGAGAGAATCCTGCAGCCGCACCACCGTGGCATCCAATCCCCTCAGATCTCAAGCTAAGCAGGGTCGGGCGTGCTTAGTCCTTGGATGGGAGACTGCCTGGGAACACTAGGTGCTGTAGGCTTGGGAGAGGGACCCAGCAACCCACTCCCAAAAAACAATCAGCCATTGAAAACCCTATGAATAGCAGAGAAGCACTGACAATAGTGTTTCATCTGTTGTATATAGGGTCGCTAGGAGTTGGACACTGACTTGACAGCTCTGAACAACAACAACAAATGAAAGAGAAGGAATGAGGAAAATATTACGGATGGTGCAAAAAAAAAATAGCAGGCTAGGAGGGGAGGGGAGATGGATTCCTAGAACCTGGGTGGTAGAGATCGTTGAGGAGCTCAGCTGTCTTAAAGCTTTTGACTCAGGTAGATTGGAGCTCAGGTCCTAAGACCATTGCTCCTGATAACACTCAAAGTCCTGTGTGTTGGCAGGAGAGAAGAGCTCACTCCCAGCCAGCCGGATACCATTCCCCTACACCCTTAAATCAAGACCCTTCTAACTCAACAGCAATGCTGATGAAGAGCTCCAGAAGGGGTTGACACACAGAATAGACCAGAAAGGCCTGCAAGGCAACCCCAGGGCTACCTCCTGGCCCTCTAAGCCAACATCAGAGCGAGGCCCAGTGCAAAGGCTGCAAACCCCGAGCCTGCGTCTCTCTAGCCTGACACCTTCTCTTCTTTCAGACTCTTCCTTCTCAAAAACCTAGGTCCTAACCCACAGGGTCATTAACAACCGCTTGGCACATCGTACAAAAGCTAAGATATTAACCCAAGGCCTTGGCGGTATTTCAACCCAGATAATGGCGCTCGCTCCAAGATGGGTTCTTGAAAAGATGATTGTTCCAGCCACACAGGCACTCCTTCCCACCACCTCCTCCCACTCCGGAAAAAAGGTAACTATGGTCCCTGGGGTCTGGGCTAGATGCCAGCTGTGTGCACTTCGCTTCCACCAACCAGGACGAAATCTTTTCCACGAGACTGAGCAGCGGAGCGGCTTCGTGTTTCATAGGTCACGGGTTCAAACAGCACTGGCGTTGTGCCTTCCAAAGCCCCCGGGACCACTCAGGAGATGGGTGGTGGCACTGAGGATTCTTTCCTCACTCCTCTTTCTGGGCTTCTACCCATTCCCTTTCCCAGAGGGACAGTGGTGAGGTTGCCTTTCACTTCCCACCCTAATGTGAGCCTCATGACCACAGCCAAGTTGACCCTCTGCATCCCATAACGCACGTGGCTCTGTTTCCAAGAGCTGCCGTGAAATTGCTCCCTCCCTGCCTGGAGAAACAGTGGACCTCGGCGTCCCACTTGGGCTTATGATTTATGCAGCAGTATAAATTACTGTGATTCAATAAAGAAATGTTGTATGATAAGTACATTAAGTTCAGGGGCCCGGTGTAGGAAATATATATAAAAAAAATCTGATCAACATTTTTTGACAGGTTGGCCATTGCTTGAAATCCTCCGTCACACACAGGCATGTCCCTGTCTGCTCATGTCTGTCTGTCAGGTGCCCTTGAGTCAGGTCTGACTCATAGCAACTCTAGGTACAGCAGAATGAAAGAGTGACAGTGCTTCTCTGCTGTCCACAGGATTTTCTATGGCTGATTGTTTTGGGATTGCTCTGGGAGTGGGCTGCCAGGTCCTTCTCCCATTTTTCCAGTGCTGGGAATCCAACCCAGGGCCTCAGAGATCACAGAGCAAACACTTCCCCAAGTGAGCTAAACCCCAGCTGTCTGTTCAGAGAGAGGTAGAAATCCCAGCACAAAAAAAAAATCAAATGGCAGCCAGTCAGGGTGGTGCACGCCTGTCGTCCCAGCAACTCGGGAGGCGGAGGCAGGAGGATCATGAGTTTGAGGCCAGAGGCAGGCTACACAACCTAATGAGACCCTGACTTAAAATTTAAAAATTAAAAAAGGGGCTAAGGTGCAGCCCAATGGTAGAGCACTTGCAAAGTATGTGTGAGATCCTGAGTTCAACCCCCACCCTCAAGTATCAGAATAAACAAACAAACAAATAAACAAATACCTAATGGCAACAGCAACCTGTATCAAATGATCCCAATATATTGGGCACCAGGATGGGCTCTCTTTGCAGATCATCTAATTTGTTCCACAGTGAGGCTTTAAAGTTAGCACTAATATGTAACATGATACGGGCAGCCACACACACCAGCACCACACAGAAAATAAACAGTGGTACCCAAGTCACCCTCCAAACATCGAGGGTCTGAGTCTTTGTCCTTGACTACTACACACTGTGTCTTCCAAAATACAGAGGGTAATGGCAGCAACTGCTATGAGGTGGGGCGGCGGAGCAGATTTATTTTGCTATTTATGCTTCTCTAAGTTTTCCACGTTCTTGATAATGAAAACATATTACATTTATAATGGGAAACAGGTGATTTTTCATCTCCTCTTCTTCATGTTGTCTACATTTCAGACACAGTAAAGAAAAGACTCTCCGTACCAAAGAGCCTTTGTAATAAGTGTCTTTTTGAAGTTTCCAGGACCAGAGAAAAGCACAAAAGGAAGGCCATTTTGGCAAGCTTCTCTGCAGAGATGCCATCTCTTTACAAACCTGGTTTCTTCTTCCTTCCCCAAGTAACAGGTCTTCTTGGCACACATGACCCAAAAAGGTACAAGAAATTAGGGGGCAAAAAGTCAGGGCTAAATGGCCCATCCTGCCATCCTTCACACGGATGAAGTTGGCCGCCAGGTGCAGGGATTGTAAAGGCCCCTGAAACTAGGCGGCATTTTGGTAGCATGAGATAATTCCCCATCTAAACAGCAAGAAATATGGACTTGAGATCGATACTGGGTGAATTAGTAGTCAACAGCGATCAAGTAGGACAGAGAAAATATGATTCATTTCTTAGAAGGGCTGAGATCTAAAACCATTTATTGAGACACATTTGAAGACTGGGAACTGAGCAGGGTGAAATGCTGTAATTTAATCGACAAGAGGGTTTCTGCAGGAAGCTCAGACCCTCGAGGGCTTTTGAGACCTTATTTTCTCTTTCTTCACAGTGGCTGCGGGAATCTGATGGCTGCGGTTCTTCCAACAATTGCTTCTGCAACCTCCAGATAGGTCCCACGCAGCCAGAGCGGCTGACCTCACCCCTTAATGCATGAAAATGAAGTTTCTAGCTCAGCTTACCAAACAGTAATTAACCTAATTAACAATGACTGGGTAGTGATGGAGTTAAGAATGTCACTTCTCATGGTGTCCTGATGATTTCAGACGGGCTTTTGAATGTAAGGGCTGGGATTTAGCTCAGTAGGTAGAGCACTGCGCTGCAGTCTCTGAGGTCCCGAGTTCAATTCCCAGCACCGCAAAAGTGGAAGAAGGGCCTGGCAATCCACTCCCAAAGCTATCCCGAAGCACTCAGCCATTGAAAACCCTATGAGGGTCACTATGAGTCGGATACCAACTCGATGGCACCTAACAACAACAACAATGTAATCCTCGTCTCTGCTCTCTAAAATAGTCATTGATTGGTATTTATGGGCTGGGATTTAGCTCAGTGGGTAGAGCGCCGCGCTGCAGTCTCTGAGGTCCCAAGTTCAATTCCCAGCACCGCAAAAATGGGAGAAGGGCCTGGCAATCCACTCCCAAGGCAATCCCGAAACAGTCTGCCATTGAAAACCCTATGAGGGTCGCTATGAGTCGGATACCGACTCGACGGCACCTAACAACAACAACAAAAATTTGAATGTAATCTTTTCTCCCTGACATTTAACAGCCTTACTATCTGCCTTTCCTCTTGCAGAGAGATACAACTTATTCATGGAGGAAGAACTTCCATTCTCCTTGGGTGCAGTATGTTGGCGATCATTTGGGGGTTCCCGAGAAAAACCTAGAGGGGACCTGGGTGGAGATTTGTCTGACCCAGGCAGAGACCAGAACCTTATCCAAGTTTTACCCTATTCTTACCCCTCCCACTCATAACTCGGGACCATAGTGATGGGAGTCCTAGAAAGAACTCCGGGGACAGAGGCTTCTCTGGCCCGCTTGGAGGACTAACATCCATCTTCTGGGGCTGGAAACCTTTGTCCCACATCCTGGTATTCCACTCCTCCCCCTCCCATTGAGTGATCCAAGATGGCCCTCAAAAGGCACAGCCATGGTGTGGCCTCCTTCAATCTGATTGGCTGCGCAGAGCCACCTGATTGGTCGGAAAAGGAAGCTCGGTGATTGGCCTGGCCTGTGCCTAATCTCCCTATCAATTTTTTTCCTTTTTCAAATCCCTAGTTACATAACTGTCACACCCGGCATGAGCCGCTCCCTGATTGGCTATTTCTGGGTCCACACCCCCTTCATAGAAGCTATATAAACCACCATGGAAACTACTAGCTTCCCTTTTGTCCCTTATGTTCTTGATCCTCCCCTGTTCACCTGCTCTCCAAGCCCTTTCAAACCTGACCCCTGCACCCTACTCCTGAGACCTACAACCTCCAGCACCACCAGTGAAGACATTTGAAGACTACAAGCAAGAGTCCGTGTCAAGCCCAGGACCTCCAAAGCAGCGAGGGCTCCAAGCAAGACATGAAGAGCTCTTCGCTTTTCTTCCCCTGCCTTGGGGAGGAAGGGAGTAGAGAAGGCGAACTGCTAGAGGCAACAGGAGATACATTATGGGACACTTTCATCAAGCATCATTGTGCTGCGCCCCCTTTTGTTCACCTTGGTAGGTGCAGCTTAATGAATTCTGTTCCTGTTTGCAAGAAAGCTTCCGGAGTCCTTCTTTGGCTCTTGCCAATTTCTAAGGGTCACTGAGTACCCGTGTTGAGGCAAGCTCCATCACCCCGCTGGGCCAGAGTGAACCTCAACAGCAATAGATGGGAACAAGCATGAATTACCTTACTATGAGAAGCGAGGCCCCTGGGCACCAGCTTGAATGTGAACGTCACGAGGAATGGGAAGTCCTTTTCCTTGATGTGTCTTTCTGTTAAGTCTGAATAGCAAAAGGGCTGGATATAAACCCCAGTGATACTACACAGCATTTTTTTTTTTGTAAATAAAAGCTGATTTTTAAATGGTTTAAAATAATGCTCTGCAAAGAAATTTTCCACTAACTATGTGTTCCTGCACAGATATAGGAGGGATTATATCAGAAACATTTATGAAATCTCAACTCTCTCTTTTCTGCCATTTTTTTTTTATAATGGGAGGTGGATGGCCTCAGTCAAGGCAAAAGTTTTCCCATGAGGTGTTCAGATTCTGAGTTCAGAAGAGGAATGTGATAGGCCTCGGTAAATATTTAGAATTCAGTGCCTTTCAGATCAATGCCTGGTGGAAGTCACTAAGTATAAAAAGAAACTAATTCAATGCAGGATTCTACAAATTCTACCAATCATAAAATTTGCCCTCCAGACAGTGTGCTGTTTTCTAAAGAGAGAGGCAGAGAATGAAGGGTACACAGGAAAATCTGAGCTGATTTGTGTCACACAAAAGGACAGACTGATCCCAAGCTAGCTCATGAGAAGGATCTACACTCCACTGCCCTAACAGAATTCAGTGTAGCTCCAATCAGGCAGTCTTGTGGATACACAGGAGATGCAAATTCCTGATAATGACCAGCAAATTCCAAGACTCCCTGAGCTTCCTCCTGTCTCATCCAAAACTTAGGTCTTTCCTCAAGAATCTACAGAAAGAACAGGTTGTCACAGAGATGGTTCATGTTATGGCACATTGCTGTTGTTGTTAGGTGCCATCAAGTCTGGTCTGACTCACAGCAACCCTACGTACAGCAGAACAATACTCCTTGATTCTATGCCAGGCACACGATCTTATTTATTATGTTTCAGCCCGCTGTTGCATACACTGTGTCGATCCATCTAGTGAAGGGTTTGCCTTTTTTTCACTGACCCTCCATGCTTCCAAACATGATGTCCTTCTCCAGGGATTGGTCCCTCCTGACAACATGTCCAAAATATGTAAGCCACAACGCAGCCATGCTTGCTTCCAAGGAGCACTCTGGTTGCATTTCTTCTAGGACAGATCTGTTGGTTCTTTTGGCAGTCCATGGTATATTCAATATTCATCTCCAGCACCATCATTCAAAAGCATCACCTCTCCTGTCTCCCTTATTCAACATCCAGCTTTCAAACCATATGATGTGACTGAAAATACCATGGCATAAGTCAGGCGCACCTTTGTCTTCAATGTGACATCTTTACTTCTCAATATTTTAAAGAGGTCTTTTGCTGCATCTTTTCCCAATACAGTGCATCTCTTGATTTCTTTGCTGCTGCTGCCATGGGTTATGGCACATTAGTCAGCATTAAAGTATCCAGGGCCCAAGAGCCTGACTCTCTCCACATGATCTGTTCAGTCCCCTGACACTGTGTGTGTGTGTGTGTGTGTGTGTGTGTGTGTGTGTGTGTGTGTGTGTGTATGTGTGGTACTTGGGAGTTAAACCCAGGGTCTCACATATACTTTGCAAGTGCTTTACCACTGGGCTGCTCCCCCAGTCAATTCTTCATTTTTTATCTTGAGACACAGTCTCACTAAGTTACACAGGCTGCCTCTGGCCTCCAATTCACAGCATTCCTCCCAAGGTGCTGGGATGACAGGCAGGTACCATGGCACTAGCTCTCTGATGCTCTTTACCTGCCCAACTGTCAGGGACAAGGAGACTCTATGTAGGTCACAAAGCTGGGACTAGGGGCATTTAAACATGCACACATTCCAAGGAGATAGTTGCTGAGTTTCAAATCATTTAAATGGCACAGTTTAGTCACTCAACTGGTAAATGACAGAGAAAGGCTTAGGGTCTAGTAAGCCTGAAGGTACCACCTACTCTTTCTGCTTGACCACGCCATGTACAACCAACCCAAACTGCCCTGCATGCCATTTAGACCACGCCTGGCTTTGTGGTTGCTCTAGTGTTGGCTCAATTATTCACTAAATGGGAGAAATTCTGCTTTAGCAAATAGAGTCTAATGGCAAAGCTAGATCGTCCACACAGATTCACCTGACAGCAAGTTACAGCCCTAACTCTGTCAGCATGGTGGGCCTTATTTGCAACATATATTCCTCTTGATCACAACAGTTAACACACTTTATTGTAATAGTTGACACATCCTGTGGTCCCTTACTAGTGTAAGCTGAGGCAGCAGGCAGGGGCTTTCTCATTACATTTTATCCCTCCTGTGTGCCATAGAGTAAGCTATCACTCTACGTCTATATCTATCTGCATGTACATTTCCTACTACACAGTACACAGGTTATAATCATAATATATATATGAGATAAAGTTATATGGTGAATATATTATAGATAGACCTTCCTCAACTTCTGAGGGAGCTACAGCCCAAGAATGAATGCAAGTTGAAAACAGCTTGATGTAAAAAATGTAGTTAACATACTTAGCCTGCCAAACATCATAGCTCAGCTTAGTCTACATTTTGTTGTTGGTGCCATAGAGTCAGACTTGACTCACAGTGACCCTCTATACAACAGAATAAAATGCTACCCAATGCTGTGCCATGCACACAATCTTTTAATGTTTGAGCCCATTGTTGCAGACACTGTGTTTTTTCTCATTTTGCGTCATGCCACATCAACCAAAGGAGGTCCCAGGAGGTTTGTTCCATTCCCACCATGAAGGCTGGCTCCACTTTGAGGAGGCAACTCCTCCCTAGTAGTTCTTGAATGCCTTCCAGTCTGGGGGGTTCATTCTCTAGCTCTATATATGACAGTGGTTCTCTGCTACTTATATAGGGTTTTCAATGGCTGATTGTCTCAGGAGTGGGCTGCTGGGTCCTTCTTCCTTGTCTACATTAACTGTGCGCAAAACATATCTTAAAGTTGGGCAAAAATCATCTAATGCAAAACTGATTTTCTGATCAAGTGGTGAGTATTTCATGTAATTTATTAAGTGCTTGCACCCAAAAAGACTCCGGCAACACAATAGATTGCAGAATGCCAATTTCCCCTGTGGTCACATGGATGACCAGGAGCTGTGGTTTGCTGCTGCTATCCAGCGTTATGAGAAAGGATCAGGTTGCACATTGCTATCCCAGGAAAAGATCAAAATTAGGAAACCGAAGTACACTTTCCACTGCGGCACCACCATAAAGTCAAAAAGTCACAAGTTGAACCATCCTCAGTCATCATGTGCAATATGTATTATATTTTGTATGTAATATAATACGTGATATATCTACAGCCATACCACCCAGCATCCAATCCTGTCTGATCTCAGAAGCTAAGCAGGGCAGGGCCCGGTTAGTCCTTGGATGGGAGACCGCCTAGGAATACCAGGTACTGTAGGCTTGGGAGAAGGACCTGGAGGCAGCCCAATCTTGAAACAATCAGCCATGGAGACCCTATGAATAGCAGAGAAGCACTGACATAGTGCCGGGCATGGCACAGTGTTGGGGAGGGTTTTTCTCTGTTGTACATAGGGTTGCTATGAGTCAGACCTGACTGGATACCCTACCACCACCACAAGATATGATATAGAATATAGAATGGCTTACCATACAAAATGCTACATTAGGTATTGTATGCTATAGATGCATAAAACACATACGTGTATATGTAATGTGATGGGCTGGATGAATGGAAACAGCACAGTCTGAAACAGAAGGGATAAAGGGCATTATTCTAACTATGTACCGATTTGGGGATTTTCTCAGACTGAGTCGGCACTCAGAGTTTGCCTCAGTGTCTAATGAGCAGTATGATTATTGGCAAATCTCAGTCATCGGAGCCGAAGA
Organism: Pedetes capensis; assembly: GCA_007922755.1. Classification (NCBI taxonomy): domain Eukaryota; kingdom Metazoa; phylum Chordata; class Mammalia; order Rodentia; family Pedetidae; genus Pedetes; species Pedetes capensis. The sequence goes on along the minus strand of VMDO01017068.1, from coordinate 23,304 downwards.
GGAGGATGATTATGAGTTAGAAGTTGCCAACACTTTCTATGGACGATGCCCAAAACTAAACACCTCACTTGTGCAATAGTTAGCCTTCCAATAGCCCTATTAACCAGGTACTGAGATTGACTTCATTTGCAAGTGAAGAAACTGAGGCAGAGAGGTGAGAAATAATTTGCTCAAGGTCATGCAGCTAGCCCATCACAGGCATTCCACACCCAGTACCAATGTACTTAATTTCTTTGCCCAGGACAAAATAAGAATGCACACCAAGCATCCCATGCAGGGTCCTAAGCCCTCAGTGAATGCTAGCTCGCGAGCCACGGCCACGCTTTTCTAACGAGAACACTCCCCAGCCAACCACATGTTGCCGTTCAAACCTGACAACGTAGTTCCCTCGTAAAGAATGGGAGAAGAAATCAGTTTGCATAGATTTTATTTCCAAATGATCTATAAATAATAAGTTAAAGGAATTCTCCTTTTTATTTAAAGGTATAATTTAGATTCTTAATCAAAATGATTTAAAATGCCTTTCACTAGGAAACCATATTTCAAAGACTTTATTTATTAGAGTTCTTGAAAGTGTGTTTTTAATGCACATGCTGACTTTTTGCCAAACCTCTTCTCCGAAACAGTAAAATTAGAACAGCCCCCTCTTTAAAGAGGTATATTTATTAGATTTTTACATATTGATACGGTACAATTTATCAAAATAAATCTCACTGAGAATTGGCACATAAATCTTCCAGCGTTCTTTAAATCTAGAGTCTCTATTGTAACTCCACTCTGAGAAACATTCAGAGAAGCCTCTTGGCAAAGAACTTCTTTTGAAAAGGATCAAAGCTGCGTCTTAAAATGTAACTTCTCTGTGACGAACGTCACTTTCTTCATCATTACGGTTCTGCTTGGACCAGAGTGGCTGAGTGTGTTTTATCTGACATTGATAATTAAATATAATTACATCTTAAACCTAAACAGCTGTGGACTCTGCAGAAACGTACAGTGTTTTTATGCCAAGTCCTAAAACAATGTTTAAACCTTCGGGGCCCGCGCCAGAAGAACGTCATCATTTTGCATCTGTTTGTGCTGTATCCTTAAACATCTTTCTTCTTTTTATTTAGGTTGAGGACAATTAGTTCAGATGAAGATGTCCACCACTGAGAATTCTGCTGCTCAGATCCTGAGAGACTTCTAATGGCAAATGCATTGCCCAGCTCCCCAAAGTGACTTCAAGTACAAGCCTCTCCTTGCTAGAACTCCTAGATACCTGCAAGGATGGGACTTAGACACCAACAGCATTGTCACAGGCCCTGACACACAACCATTTGATGCCTGGATCAGATGTCTGGCATCGTAGGAGGAGGAAGTTCTACTGAAAAGTAGGAACTCCAGTCTTTTCCAGGGGAGAAACACTTTAATCTCCAATATTCTGGGCATTCTGAGTGCACTCACTGAATTTCTTCTTCTCCCTGATCCATTAGTCTGTGTGGGGTGAGGTACAGGCATGGAACAAAGATGACAGGGACAGACGTGACCATTCTGGGAGTCTGATTTGACGCTTGATACGGAAGCACGCATCATCAATGGATTTGGGCACTACCCTCGACAAAACACAGATGTGCCAACACCGTGCCCTGGTGAACACCTAGCACCTTGGCTCCTTGTGTTCTGGTTTCCTCTCTCATTAAGATAACGCACTCTGCCCACCCCGGCCACCTCCAGTGATTGCATTGCTGACTACTAGGATGCAGTAAAACCCTGTCTCCCAAGTGCAGAATCCCGAACCCTTTCTAGCCAGGCCCTGCCAAATTCTCCAGGGGCTTCTCTTGACAAATACAGAGTCCAGCCCCCATGTGGGAAGGTTCCAGGTCTGTGGATCCAACCGACCTCATATTAAAAATGTATTGGAAAAAAAACAGCATTTGTACAGAACATATACAAGCTATTTTCTTCCTTCCTTTCTTCCATTCTTCCTTCCTTATTTTTTCTTTTCCTTTCTTCCTTTCTTTCTCTCCTTCTTTCTTTCCTCCTTTCCTTCTTTCTTTCTTTCCTTCCTTCCTCCCTCCCTCCTTCCCTCCCTCCCTCCTTCTTTCCTTTCTTCTTCTCCTTTTACTTTTCTCTTTCTTTCTTTCTTTCTTTCTTTCACACTGAGAGGCTACACCCAAGGTCGTGCACATACTTTACAAGCATTCAATCACTGGGCTCCACCCCAACCCCTTTTCATTTTTTATCTTGAGACAGGGCCTTGCTAACTTACTCAGGCTGCCTCTGGCCTCAAACTCACAATCTTCCCGCCTCTGCCTCTTGAATGACTGGGAGGAAAGGCATGCACCGCCATGCCCAGTTTACAGGCTATTTTCTCTATCATTATTTCCTTTAAAATGTTGTATAATAACAATTTACATAGCAATTTTATTAGGTATTATAACTGATCTAGAGATAATTTTAAGGTATACAGGAGGATGTGCTTAGGTCCTATGCAAATACTATGCCATTTTATATAAAGGACTTGAGAAGTCTTGAATTTTGATGTCCACATGGGGAAGTCCTGGAATCAAGTCCCCCTTGGATATTAAGGGATGACTATACTTCCAATTTGGGAGAAAAGACCCAGAAACCCGCTCCCCAAACAACAATCCACCATTGAAAACCCTATGAATAGCAGAGAAGCAGTAAAAATAGTGTTTCACCTGTTGTACGTAGGGTTGCTATGAGTTGGACACTGACTCAACAGCACCTAACAACAACATACTTCCATTTGGCAAGAACCACTTGGGCCTGCTTAACATCTATTTCTCATTTCTAGATGAACAGCGTCTTGGTTTTCCACCATTACCAGCTCCTTGTGCGCACACTCACTCTGACTGACTCTCAATTTGTATTTGGGGAAGGCAGACTTTTCTGCAGGTCCAGGGCTACCTTTGCCTCTCAAGCTGCAAAATCAGAGTGCGGCATCCTCTCAGCTTAGTACTCGGTTGAAGAAAAGCTGTGGAAAACCAGTGAGAACCAATAAGAAGGCCTTTTAATACTTTGGTCAGGACTATTGATGAAGAGGAGTTCTCTGAAGGATGAAGGGGAGCCTGGTGTTAACCTGACTTAGCAGAGGGCACAAGGAAAACAACCTATGCTGTGGATAAAGCCACGATAGATGGAAGAAACCTAGTGCTGAACAAACTGCCCCTGATTCTACCAGGCCCGAGTCAACTTGGACTTTCTGAGTCTGTCGGCCAGGAAATTGCCTCCAGGCCCAAGTTAAATTGAATTGGCTTTTCTGTGATTTTCAGAATCACAATGAATATCACACTCAGTGCACCGGCCGACCTGCAGATCTCTGCTCAGGACTGGGAATTGCCTGGCTCCCTGGTACACACTCAGCTTTGTCTGTCTGTCTGGTGTGGCCATACAGGCCCAAAGGTATTTGGCCTTCCCATTAGGGGGAGACAGGGGACAGGAATGACAGGTGGGTGAGACGTGAGCAAGTGAAGATGATGAATCGAAGGCGGTGGCAGACAAGCCTTCCTGGGGAGCTCCACGCGTGGGCCACGCCCAGTCACCCACACAGAGGCCAAGTGCACGTGAGCCTAATACGCAGAAAAGAGGCCCGTGTGGAAAGATAGCTTCAGGTTGCACATCCCGGGCTGTAATCAATGTATCTTTTTTTTTTCTGCCTATAATTCAACTGCATTTTTATTTCAACCACCAATTTCACCAGGGGTGTGAACACTTAGATCGCAGTCAGTGTGGTGCAGCCGCTGGAGATGGCTCTAAGCCTTATGTCCAGACACGTGTCTTCCGGTACCTGCCAGCCTGGACCCCGAGTCCCTTTCCAGTCTACTCAGAGGCTCTGGGTTACTCCTGCGTTCCCCGGAGAAAGCAGCAACTCCTGGAATCGTGCAGGATCCCATGGACAGGGACGACGCACAGACAGACCTCTGTCCAGAGATTTGCAAATTCACCAGGATTCTGTCCCAAACCTACATCTGGGCTCATCTCTCCAGGGCTGGCCCCACACACACACCCCTGAAGAAACTGGCCTCTGTCCTACAGGAAATCCTTCCCCACTGATCAATCCTGATGACTCTCTGGCACACGCACTAGTCCTTAATGATGTCCTTAGGAATCACTTACGAAATCCCTTTCGGGAGGGTTATAATTTACACAGACGAAGCCAGGAAACTATAGTTATCGGTTTCTCCGTGTTACAGAGTGACAGCTGGTTTATTGCAAGGGGAGTCAGGTAGGAGGAAAAGAGTGGAGGTTTCGAGGTTTCGGCCTCAGACTTTTCCCATTCCACCGAGTACTCCTCAACCGATCAAGAGGGTCTCAGCAGGTCTTCAACAACGCCCTGGGGACCGCAAATAAGCTCAGCTGCCTTCTCCAGCCAGGGAACTGGAGTGCCTTAGGAAAAACACGAGTCTGCTCTTGGAGTAGAAGGCACTTAAGTCAACCCCAGGCATCAGCCACATGGAAAACAACTATTTCCCCTCTCCCCAGCCTCACTTCCTAAGCAATGGGCGGCTCAGCACAGGAAGAGGAGCAGCAGGTTTAATCCCGCTGTGGCTTTCTTGTGCTGAACACATAGCAGGGACTGGGGCTTTAGCCTGGGTGGTAAAATGCTTGCTTAGCGTGCACTGAGGCCCTGGGTTCAATCCCCAGCACTGCAAGTGAGTAAATAAATAAATAGATTCTAGACAATTCATATCAACTTATGATAACGAGTCTATGACATAATATAAATGAGAGAAACTAGAAGAAGAAAAAATGGCCGGCTGACATATCATCTGGTTTCAATGAGTACTGGAGCCAACAAGGAAGCGGAAGAATAAAGGAAGAGGGGAGATATATCACGAGGAATTCCAATGGCACATTCGCTTTCATTGCTGTTGTTTTGGTCTGTCTTGTTTTTTATGGGACAGACTTTTGCTGAGCTGCTGGGACTCAGGAGCCTCCGGTGCTGGAATCGCAGGCGTGAACCCCCATGGCTGACAAAGTCTTCATGTTCTTTTCCACGTTGCCTCCTGAGCCAAGGCACTAATGTTGTTTGTTTTGATCTTTTTACTATCTATTATTATTTTTTCATCCATCCATCTATCTGCTCATTCTGAAAACTTAGCTGTATATTCACAGATTGGAAAGAAAAGATAAAATTAAAGAAGTCATACCACTTCTTGTCCTCTAAGAGTTCCTAAGTCTAGTAGAGGAGACAGGCATTAAAACTGTACTACTTACAACAAGTGCCTGCAGCCATACCATTTTGGCATCCGATCCCGTCAGATCTTGGAAGATAAGCAGGGTCGGGCCTGGTTAGTTCTTGGATGGGAGACCGCCAGGTGCTATAGGATTGGGAGACAGACCCAGTAACTCACCCCCAAAAATCAATCAGCCATTGAAAATCCTATGAATAGCAGAGAAGCACAATAGTGTTTCACCTGTTGTAAATAGGGTCGCTATCAGTTGGACACTGACTCAACGGCACCTAACCACAGCAACAACATACAATAAACAGCCATTGCTAAAAGTGAGGTAAAAGGCAAGGCCTTTTGAGCCAGGGCTGTGTGACCTGGTGATGCCAGAGCCTCAAAGGACCCCCTGTGGGCCAAGGCAGGAAAACGTGAGGTCTAGGAGCAAGCAGCGGACTCACCAGGCTCCACAGGACTTCGTTTGAGTGGGTCGGGGGTGCCAAGATTCTGCAGGAAGCCTGTTTGTCTTAGGAACATAAATGCACACAGGAGTGCCCACCACTCACCTTTGTAAAGCAGCTGTGATGCTACAGGACAAGGAGAAGAAGGGGCCCCTCCAGGGAAGGGAGAGCCCTGTGCCACAGAGGCCAGCACCACCCATCAGGACAGGGGGCACTGCCCGGCTGTCAGGGGACTCTGAGAGAGAAGGGTCTGAAAAGCTACTCTGTCCTGGTGGGGAGGAGACCCACACACACCCTGTCTCCCTGTGCCCAGGCCAGCTCTGCAGGAAAAGCCATCTGTGCCCACACTCAAGAAATCAAAAGACACATTGCATTGGGAAAAGCTTTAGCAAAAGACCTCCTTAAAGTGTTGAAAAGTAAAGATGTCACACTGAAGACAAAGGCGCATCTGACTCATGCCATGGTATTTTCAGTCGCATCATATGCTCATGAAAGCTGGACCGTGAATAAGAGAGACAGGAGAAGAATTGATGCTCTTCAATTACGGTGCTGCAGATGAATACTGAATATACCATGGGCTGCAAGAAGAACCAACAGATCTGTCCTAGAAGAAGTGCAACCAGAGTGCTCCTTGGAAGCAAGGATGGCTAGACTGCATCTTATACATTTTGGTCATGTAGTTAGGAGAGACCAATCCCTAGAGAAGGACATCATGTTTGGGAGAGTGGCAGGTCAACAAAGAAAAGGAAAACCCTCAACTAGATGCATTGACACAGTGTTTGCAACAATGGGCTTAAACATAAATAAGATCGTGTGCCTGGCACTGTGGCAGGGAGTGTTTTGTTCTGTTGTACATAGGGTCGCTGTGAGTTGGATCCAATTCCACAGCACCTATGAAGAACAAACAAAAGCCCACACACATACTCACACACGCGCGCGCACACACACACACACACACATTCTGGGAGGTATCCATCTGCTTTCTCAGTTCTGGGTTGAAAAAGAGGAGCTGCTTACGATGCACAGATCACTCTGCCCCCCTCGCCCTGACGCCGCGTAGTGGTTACTGTTTGGATTGTGCTCTAGTAGCTTTATCTTCTGAGCCCGCTTCCTAATACCATCGGCTAGAAAGACGTCTGTGTGATGAGGAAATGGGGGAGGGAGGAAGGAAGGGAAGGAGGGAACACCCAGGACGGATGGGCTCAGTCAAGCCTGCCTTCTCCTCCCGCACATGCGCACCCCAGGAGCTGCCTCCTTCGCACTGTGAAGGACTCTGAACAAAAGGCGGACCAGGGCCACACAGGACCAGAACACACCAAAGAGGTTCCTGCCATCTTCAGTGTAAGGAAGAAGCAAACAAGAATTTCTTGTGGACCTACTATGTGCCCAGCACCACACTAACCACTTTGACATATTCCTTTCATTTACCCTGGTAACCCTGGAGGATTTGTTAATATAAGGCTTCTTTTTACAAGAAAGAAAAAGGAGGCCCATAAATATTAAACCTCTTGGTCACAGAGGAATTTAGACCAGGACTTTAATCTAGGCCTTCTCTCATTTAATCAACCCTTCCATTAATCTACTTATTTATTTGTTTGTTTACTCATTTATTTCTTAATTTTAGTGGTGACTCTGTGAAGTACTGATCCAGACACTGAGGTACGAGGGATTGTATGGTATGGCCAGTGGCTTGCAGCCTGAGAAAAAGAGGCACACTTATAAATCAATAGAGAGGAAATTATATGCAAAAAGGAAGTCCATATCATTCATTTGTCTACACTTCCGGAGACACAAACATTTTTTGAGCTGTTATAAAATGCCAAGTACTGCCTGGAGCCTTTCCTGTGTTTGCACTTTTACACCCTGCGGAGCCCTGTGGGATCTGCATTACCAGCATTATATGCATTGTGTAGAAGGGAATTTAATTAGAGGTCCATGTTCATTCAGCTAGTGCAAGAGGACGGCTTAACCCCAGGCTGTCGGAGACCAGATCACGCGTCCTCCCTACCACGTGGCAGGTGCTCATTCAGAGCTGACACAGTGTGGGGAAGTTCGCTCACAGATACCCGTACACGTGGTTGTCATTTCTTCATTGATTTGGTAAATTGTTCGACACTCGCGTGATGACATGCTTGTGGTCAGTGAACAGAAACCGGATGGGTCCGTGGTCCTCAGGGGCCTTCAGGGTTGTGAAACACTGGCCATCGGGGCTGGAAGGGCTCAAGGGTCATAAGTCGAGCCCCAGGGTCAGCCTGTGGCCCCTGCCATGGCACCTGGCTGCCACCCCCTTCTGCCTCGGAGCAAGGCTGGAGCTGAATCCTGCTACACATCTGCCCCACATCTGCACTGCCGTGATTGGTCAACACCGTGAGAGTTGCTATGACTTGCCCTTGTCAGGTCTACTGAAAATCCCATGTGGCCCAATTCTTCCCATCTGGGAAGAGGGAGAGAAGGAGATCTGGTCTTATAAATCTGGGGTTTTCAGACCTGAAATCCAGGACAGCAAGCAGCACACACAAAGGAAGACCTTCAAAAACGGAAGCCTTGTGAGAACTCCATACAATGTTGTTGTTGTTGGGTGCCATTATGTCGGATCCTACTCACAGTGAGCCTACGTCCAAGAGAACGAAACACTGCCAGACACTGTGCCATGCACACAATCCTTTTACCTTTGCGCCCAATGTTGCAGTCACTACATTTCTTCTCATTTTGAGTCATGCCATATCAGCAAAAGGAGGTCCCAAGGGCTTCATTCCACTCCCATCACTAAGGTCAACTCTACTTTGAGGGGACAACTCTTTGCCAGTCATCTCTTGAATGCCTTCCAGCCTGGGAGGGCTCATTTTCCAGTCCTATATCTGACAGTGGCTGGGATTTAGCTCAGTTGGTAGAGCGCTGCGCTAGTCTCTGAGGTCCTGAGTTCAATTCCCAGCACTGCAAAAACTGGGAGAAGGACCTGGCAATCCACTCCCAAGGCAATCCCGAAACAGACATTGAAAACCCTATGAGGGTCACTATGAGTCGGATACTGACTCGATGACACCTAACAACAACAACAACATATCTGACAGTGCTTCTCTTTTATTTGTAGGGTTTCAATGGCTATTTCGGGAGTGGGCTGCTGGATCCTTCTCCCTGGTCTGTCTTAGTCTGGAAGCTCAGCTGAAACCTGTCCACCATGGGTGACCCTGCTGGTAACTGAGATATCGATGGCATAGCTTTTGACATCATAGCAACATGCCAGCCCCACAGCAGGACAAGCTGACAGACACGTGGGGGCCCTTACAGAAGGAGGGATAAAATCCAGCAAAGAGTGAAGCTACCTGGCAAGATGCCGCAGAGAGACGTGCAGCAGAAATGTAAATGGCGGGACTCACAGGGGCAAACTCGCCCTGCTTCTCTACCTGGATTCATGCATTATTCACCACTGCTCATCTCTTTGCTATTTCCAAAGGCTGCTAAACGCAGAATCTCAGGTTCTCAGTTGGACACACTCTCTCTCCCTCTCCCTCTTGGTCTTTCTCTCTCTCTCTCCCTTTCTCCCTCATTGTCATACTGTGAATTAAAAAGAAAGAAAAAGAAACCTATCTACCAATACTGGTGCTTTATTATTCAGAAGCTGCATAAATGCCATCGAAGTCGCTGTTGCTCGAAGGGATTGAGTTTTATCACAGCAATCAGTGTCCTCTGTGATTCCCGAGAACAATCTTGTCACTGCGGAAAGCATGTCTCAGACCACGTTTCCGAGCGTTAGGTGCTAATTCAGGCAGAGGTGTGGATGCCTTCGGCTCCGGCACTGCCCCGGTTTCAGCAGCTTGGATGGGGAGAGTAGGTAGGAAGCCTGGTTTGTTAGGGAGGAAAGGCTGGGGTGTCAGGCTCTAGATGGCGCTCTTGCCAGCTGGGGTGTCAGGCTCTAGATGGCGCTCTTGCCGTCATCCCACCAATCTGGGAAGCCAAAAACCAACCAAGCGTTGGCCATCCGGATCCGCGCTTCCCACAGGGGTACAGAGCATGTGATTCTCTTTAGGAAGGAACCCGCTACCATAGCAGGGCGGACCCACAGGAGGAACGTGTCACCTCATCTTTAAAGTACAGTTTGGACACTCCTGGTCCTTCTTGTTGTTGTTGTTGTTAGGTGCCGTCGAGTCGGTATCCGACTCACAGCGACCCTCTGTACAACAGGGGAAACACTATTGTCAGTGCTTCTCTGCTGTGCATAGGGTTTTCAATGGCAGATGGATTTTTTGGGAGTGGGTTGCTAGGTCCTTCTCCTAAGCCTACAGCACCTGGTGTTCCCAGGCGGTCTCCCATCCAGGTACTAACCAGGCCCGACCCTGCTTAGCTTCTGAGATCTGACAGGATCGGATGCCACAGGGCTACAGCTGCAGGCCTCCTGGTCCTTAGGGGAGTGCAAAGTGGCCCCTGGGGGATTTCTGCCTCCTGTGATGCACAGCCTTAAAACCCGCCCCCTGCCCCCCTGCCCCACCCCCCAGCCAGGTACTGTGGCTCAAGCCTGACATCCCAGGGACGCAGGAGGCAGGAGGATGACAGGTTAGAGGCCAAAGGCAGCCTGCATAACTTAGCAAGACCTTGTCTCAAGAGAAAAGAGAAAAAAGGGGCTGGGGGTACAGCTCAGTTGTAGAGAGATTGCAAAATATGCATAAGACCCAAGGTTCAGTCCCCCTGTACCCACCCCCAAAAATGATCCTCCCCGAGTGTGGGCTAGACCCAGTGCCTCATGTCCAATGAATAGCAGGAGGCAAAGATGATGAATTAGAAAATTATTGGCACTCCTACTTATGGAGAGAAACCATCAGTTTCTGGCTGCCTGCTATTCAGGGACTTCCACCCAGATTGACAAGTTGCATCTAGCTTCTTTTCACAGAGCAAGTGATCCAAGAGAGAAAGTCAGCATAGCCAAGATAGAAGCTGCAGACTCTGTGAAACCTAACCTTGGACAGCCTGCAGCTATAGCATTGTGGCATCAGATCCCATCAGATCTCAGAAGCTAAGCAGGGCCGGGCCTGGTTAGTACTTGGATGGGAGACCACCTGGGAACAGCAGGTGCTATAGGCTTGGGAGACGGACCCGGCAACCCACTCCCAACAATCAATCCACCATTGAAAACCCTATGAACAGCAGAGAAGCACTGACAATAGTGTTTCACCTGTTATACATAGGGTCGCTATGAGTCGGACACCAACTTGATGGTACCTAACAACCACCACCACTTTGGACACAACATTGCTTGCTTCTATCATGGGCTGTTGGTTAGAAGCAGGACAGTCAGAATAGGCCACACTCGCAGCACACAAACAAGCCATACCTCTTAGGGGGAGAAATATCAAAGACTTCACAGACCTCTTTTTAAAACTCCCCTACCCTTATTTGACTGGGCTAATAGAGAATTCTGGCACTATTTGGGCTACATTCCTTCTCCCAGATTCACTCCAAAATTTGCGGAACTTGTTTGGTCCTGTGGAAACAGGAGAGAAGTTTCTAATCTCTAAAATTATCCTGGGCACAGCAAATACCACCATAGCCAAGGGCCTCAAAATTCCCTGCAGTCTGACTTTGCCTGTTCTAATTCATCTATGGGCCATGGAGTGATTATCCAGGCAAGAAAGCCCAGGGTCTAGGCAGACACGGCCTTCCTTCTTCTCTGAGCTCCACCTCTTTTCCATCGGGATGCTGTTGAGTGGTTTGAGGGTCTCAAATGCCTCCACGCTAGCTACGCTCAGTTCCCACCAGCTTAAGCAGCCACCCTTCCCTTTCCTCTCTGGGGCACTAAGTATCACAGCTTTGACCAGCTGCTTCCCTCTGCTCTGCCTCTCTGCAAAGACATGCCCAACCTGGCTATCATGCCGTAAGGGAGGAAAACATGAACGATGTGTACATGCGTCAAGTCTTCCTGTTTCTGAAATTTCTAGGGTATCATGCAAAGGTTATGCTTTAGAGCACAGAAGTGTAGGTCATAAGAAGTTTAAAGAGCTTTAAAAGTTTTTATTTTCCTTTCGTGGTGAGGGATGTATATAAAGGAGATATGCTTTGAAAACCAGCCATTCAGCATCGAATGGAAGAAGTTATGTCTCGGCCTTCCTATGTCCATCTTTAATAGACTAGTTCTTTTCTCACAGTGCTCCACAAAGATTTTATACCCTGCACATGTGTTCTCAGTTCATTTCAAACCATGGCTGATTCACACCATCACTTCAATTCCACTGTAAGTTCATATACAAAGCACTCTTGTGGACAGGGTCCTACTTTGAGGTCAAAAGCCTGTAAACATAGTCAAGTATAAGACCTCATAAATTACTCAAGTACCATAGTCACACACATTATTACATAATTTCTCCAATAAGGTAAGAACATATATGTGTGTGTGTGTGTATACATACATACATACATACATACATACGTACATATATATATATATATATATATATCAAACCCTCCTACAATATACTATCACACTAGGTCTTAGAAGCCACGAGGTATGGCTACTCTATGTCCCCCAAAAGATTATGTGTTAATGGTATCTAAATGGGATCTCTGAGTAATCATTAGGATTAAATGAGGTCATGAGAACAGGATCCTCATGATGGCGTTAGTGACTTTCTGAGAACAGGAAGTGCAGCCCAAGCTAGTATCCTTGCTCTGTCTTGCTGTGTGATGCAGCAAGAAAGTCCTCACCAGATGCCAGTCAGAGGCCAGCACAAGTCTCTTGGGCTTCAGAACTGTGAATCCAATAAACGCCTTCCCTTTATAAATTACCGAGCCTGGCTCTTTTGTCATAGCAACATAGAATGGACTAAGACACCATGATGGTCCCCTCTCACTTCTCCAACCAAAACAGAACCACAGAAGTTTGTTATTCCCTTCTATACTTCTGTCCTTCTTTAAGCCTTCTGAAGAAAGCTTAAGTTTATGCGTGCTGCCCTTATTTCAAAGGCTGAGGGCAATTTGGCCAATTGTTGTTTAAATGTATCATATATTCTGGATTCTAATCACATGAGGAATGGATTTGGGTGAGTGTCAGCCAGAACTCTCGATCCAATCCACACTCAATTTGAATCCGCATCCGATTTTGTAGCCCTCTAAAACTGTGGGAAAGATGCGGATTAGAATAAAAGATATACAGTATATTCTTTCTTGGAGAAATACCAGTGTATATAGAATTCCCTCTGAGAAATGCAAATGTAAAAGAAGCTATTTTCCCCCACCTTGAAACATTTGGAATGATCTTAAAATGAAGTATAGATCTATGTGGTGTGTGAAATCAAGGTTACTAGTTTTAGGCTGCAATGGTCCACCAAGATTTGATGAACTTGCACTTGCTGGTAGGCAGACACCTCACTCACGTATGGTCTGAGCCTCAAATCAAGACGTTTGTGGTTGACCCTTCATAAACTAGCCAAGAAAGCTAATTCAAAAATATCATGCCCAGGCTTTGAGCTAAAGAGTGGTGTTTTTCTTTTAAAAATGTGCATTACATCCTATCCATAAAAGGACCAGAAATGGACCTGAAATTTAATAAGCACGATGATATGCTGATTTATAAATACAAATAAATCACTTTGGGTTGTTGTAATGCCAATAACCCTTGGGATCAACTTTCTCAAGCAAATGTGGCATCACGTGAGGCATACTAGCGTAATGCATCTTCCAACCTTCTTTTATTTTCTAATTGGCAACTTACTAACTTTTCACTGGCTGAAAGGAGCTCAAAGATATAAACAACCAAGAAAAAGCATCCAGGCCACCTAAAGCGGAGAATAATACATTCCAAGTACTGAGCAGCGGGACTGAAGTGCAGTAGAAGCAGACTTCCTACTTTCTCATAATGGGATGAACGGCATTAACCATCCTACGAGATCCCCACATGAAAGCCTTTCTCCACACGAGTGACAGATCAAAGGAAGGGGGACAGCGGTCCACAGGCGCAGACCACACCTCCCGAATTCTGAGCAGTCCGTGTTTTAACCACCGCTCCTCGACATGAAACACTGGCTGTGTGTCCCCCACTGGGGAGAGGCAGGTAGGCTCAGCTACAAAGATTTTCCTTCCTTTCGCCCCCTCCTCTCCTCCAGCCCATCAGAAGGAAGACGGGTCCCTGCCTGGGCTCAGGTGAATCTAATTTAAAATCTGGCCTCCACAAGTCCCCCGCATCTGAGTGTGAGGGGAGAGATCTGTCTGCCTCGCCACAAGGGTCCCTGGCATATTTACGGGTTCAGGGACGGCTTCCTCGGTCCCTCGGCAGCTGCAGTTGCTCCTTCTCCCCACCCCCACCTGCATGGAAACCTAACCAGATATTCTGACTTGCAATAAAAAGCCTGCTGCCCCCTGGTCCTCCCATGGTCTCCTCTGTCCGCCTCCAGGATGCTGAAGGGCCGTTGATGTGTCATTTTGATAATCATCTTGCAGTTGCACTATGCGGACATCAATATTCCAAAGGGGCCACTCACTCCTCTCGTTCATTTAACAGACACTTTCCAAGGGTCTCCTCTGGGCCAGCCACTCCCTGGGTCATTGACAGACAACCGTAAACATGCCAGCCCAGTGTCCGACCCCACGGAGCGCACTTCTCTCACGCCTTCCACACGAGCAGCTGCTTGACCTGCTAGCAATCTTTCATTTCTATTAATTTCCGAGGAGTGGATGGGAAATGACAGCCAGGTCTCCTCGGGGGATTTTGATGACTGAGAAAAGAAAACAAAGGAAGGACAACCCTGTTGTTGTTAGGTGCTGTCGAGTTGGGTCCGACTCAAAGACCCTGTGTACAACAGAACAAAACTCTACCCGACACTGTGCCACACACATGATCTTTTGATGTTTAAGCCTTTGTTGCAGCCACTGTGTTTCTTCTCATTGTGAGTTGTGCTGCATCAGCAAAAGGAGGTCCCAGGGGCTTTACTCCCTTCCTGTCATTAAGGTCAACTCTACTTGGAGGAGGCAACTCTTCCCCAGTCATCTCTTGACTGCCTTCCACTCTGAGGGCTCCTTTTCCTGCATTCGACAGTGCTTCCCTTTTATTCATAGTTTTCAATGGCTAATTGTTTCAAGAGTGGGCTGCTGGGTCCTTCTGCCTAGTCCATCTTGGTTGGGAAGCTCAGCTGAAAGCTGCCCATCATTGGGGGCTGTGCTGGTATCTGAGATACCTGTGGCATAGCTTTCAGCATCAGGGCAACAGGCAAGCCCCCAAAGCCCAAACTGACAGACGTGTTAGGCGAGGTCCTTGCAACTGTCAATAAATGTTGTCAAGATAACAAAGATAGGAGAGGAAGTCTAGGGGCCTTTCCCCTCTGCCCTCAGCATCCTCATTTATAAATCAGTGTGGTCATAGAGCCTTCTTTGCCCAGAACTCCTGGCCCAGTCCAAACCCTCCATCTAAATCTACCTGTTCGCTGCTTCTCTGTACCTTCTAAGAACACTTCAGTCCATCTGTGTGTCTGACCACTCATGCCCAGCCAGGAATGTACAGATGGTCCCTCACCCTTGAGGACACCCAACAGTTACAGAATTTCACGGATCCTAGTTCATTCAATCACAGCACTTTTCCACATATATGGACCAAGGTGATGCTGTTCTTTCCTTCCTACAGATAAAGAAATCCGTGCCCCAAGGATGTGAAATAACTGAGTGAAAATCTAAGAAGAAATGAACAATTGAAATGAATTTAAAACCAAGCCCTCTACCTCCAGAGGTAATACTTGTGCCAACTACTGACCAGGACATGCCTGTGAAAGGAAAGAGCCTGGAATCAATGCCTTTACAGTGAAGGAGCCATGGTTTTACAGGACTTATATAATACACAGGCTGGGATTTAGCTCAGCTGGTAGAGCGCTGTGCTGCAGTCTCTGAGGCCCCGAGTTCAATTCCCAGCACTGCAAAAAATGGGAGAAGGGCCTGGCAATCCACTCCCAAGGCAATCCTGAAACAGTCAGCCATTGAAAACCCTATGAGGGTCGCTATGAGTCAGATACTGACTCGACGGCACCTAACAACAACAACAACATATAATACACAAGTAGAGAAGCAAAAGTGAAAGAGCTGGAAGAGGGAAGGGGAGGGAAGGAGAGCTTTGTGCTTGTCAGTAGGTGACCCAAAGTGGCCAGAGAGCACCCTCAGCACAGTCCAGGGGGGCCTGCAGTCGCTCCTCCCTCCCGGAGATCTGCCTTCAGCTTCTCTGGCTCCTGGGCCAGGTCCACGTGTTCTGTTCTGTGGTGAGACATCATGGTTCTGCAGGCACCCAGACCATCACAATCCCGGGCAGTAACTCCTGATGGAGACTGAGTTTCATCCGCCTTGCGCTTGGGGGTTGTGCACTTTACATCCAGCTTCTACCCCTGCCTGCCCTGTGGGCTTAAAGTGCCAATGTCAGATGTCAAAACCAAAGCAGAACAGCCTCACAGAAACTGTTCAACCAGCACCCACACACAACCAGCGCTGAAGCCCTGGAAATGATGTGTGCGCACTCCCTACCTTACAGGGTTCAACTCCAGTCTTGACGTTGCAAGGGCGTAAAAAGCACTGGCACAACAACTTAGTACAGTATTCTATGGGTTATCTCTGCTCCCCAACCTTTTTTGCACCAGGGACCCATTTTGTGGAACACAGAATATAGGCAGAGCTCAGGCAGTAAAGCAAGTGCTGGGGAAGGGCTATAGACAAGGGTGACATTGGCGCACTCGCCCGCCACTCACCTGCCGCTGCGCGGTCTGGTTCCTAGCAGTCCTATCAGCCCACAGCCCAGAGACTGAGGACACTTCTTTACATAATTTACTCAACACTCTATTATAAAATCAGCTTCGAGTTAGATGATTCTGACCAACTGTGGGCTGATGTAAGGGTTCTGCGCATGTTTAAGGTAGGTGAGGCTACGATGTTCAGGGGGTTGGGTTAGTACATGAATTTTTTACTTTAGACAGTTTCACTTATGAAGAAGTTTTTCGGACGTAGCCCTGTTTTAAGTCAAGAAGCATCTGCACATCTGTGTGTACAAGCGTGTTTGAGTGTGTGTGTTAGACAGCTGGTTAGCCAGCTGGTGTGCTGCTGTGATGAGAAACTGACCAAATGAAATGTATGGGAGGCAATGACTGAGTGGGGCGCTCACACTTAGAGGATGTCAGTCCACAACGGCAGTGGGGCAGGCGTAGAAGTGGCAGGGCCCATGGTGAAGAACCTCACCTCCTTGGCAATCAGGAAACAGAGAGCAGAGGAGGAGACCACAATTGTGGGTCTGAGTTAAAACCTTTACAGGCCTGCACCCAGTGACCAATGCCACAGAGCTGGGGGTCCCACACCCCAAATTTCCACAGACTCCACAAACAGCAGGACCAGCTGGGGACCAAACATGCAAACCCATGACCTTTGGGAGACATTTACATCCAAAACAAAGCAGAACAGTGTGTGCAAAGGTAGGTAGGTAGGTAGATAGGTTGTTGTTGTTGTTGTTAGGTGCCGTCATATCCGACTCATAGCGACCCTCATAGGGTTTTCAATGGCTGACTGTTTCAGGATTGCCTTGGGAGTGGATTGCCAGGCCCTTCTCCCATTTTTGCAGTGCTGGGAATTGAACTCGGGGCCTCAGAGACTACAGCGCAGCACTCTACCCACTGAGCTAAATCCCAGCCCTGTAGATAGAAATAGAGATGTAAATATAAGTATAGATATAGATACATAGAGAGATATATCCCAGTGGCTCTATTTTTCTAGTTTAACCCTGACTCAGAAGGGCAGTCAGATAGAATAGCGAAGGCTAGTAACCATAAAAATGATTAATAACAGTAAAAGTAATAGCTGACATTTATTGAACACTTGCTATTTTCAGTGCTATGCAGGATGTTTTGCATAATCTCACTAATCCTTCCAATAGCCCTAGAAACAGCGACAGTTCCCTCCAGTTTTCAGCAGGGGATTATCGAGGTAGCTCACAGACCAAGAAAGCTGCAGCACTTCATTCAAAGCTGTGTCTGTCTCTACCACGGAGCGAGGGAGTGAAGGCCTCACATAGTTTAGCGTCTGGGGATGGCACAGTCTTGGGGCCATGAGCAGACACAGAGCACAGCAGAATATGGGCTTTTTAGGTATGGGACAGAGGTAGGGAAAGGAAGAAGAGAGGTGAAAGTAATTTGGGACATGCTGAGGCTAAGATATTGAGAAACGTTTAAGGACTGGATGCAAATGTTCAGGTGAGGAATTGCATATGCTTTCATTTTGTGAAGAATGTTCGGTTAGTCTTAGACTTGCTCATAGACACTCTATTTTCTTACAAACAATCTCAGCATGGATTGGAAGTCACGGAGAAAATTGCCAAGTGAAGTCCCATTTAACTCTACTCCTTGGAGGGGGAGAGAAAGTTTCACGTGTCTGATGGAAAAGAAGAGAAGTCTTCCCGAAGCAATGGAGGCCTTTAAGTAGCTTTTAGAACAGGCCCAGGGCTCAGGAAAGACTTCCACACCTGGAGGACAGCATTTCCAGGCGCAGAGGGGGACAAGAGGCAGCCCGGCCAGTCCATAAACTCTGGGAATCCGGGAAGAAATCAGACACCAGACAGGATGCGGGAGCTGGGGGCCGCGTGATGGCCAGGTGACACGGTTTATAAAGACGGGGGCCAAGAGGCCAGAGCATGGGAAATGAAATGGGCTAGCAGCAGGTCAAGGAGCAAGAGGAATAGTAAAAGTTGAGTGATTTCTTGCGTGATTAAGGGTTTATTTGGTGTTATCTGGAGCTAGAGGGAAATCCAATAGGGGAATCCCATTTCTCATGTGCCTGCCCCAGTTTTATAGAATAACACAGATCCGAACAGGTTGAATGGGGAGAATATTATTTTAACTTCTTGACCCCACCACTCCAAAAAAAATAAAAGGACCCCATTTCCGAATGCTATCGGAACCATATGGCAATTTGAGGAAGAGCGTTTGCTAAATCGAAATCTTCTTACAGAGGGTGTTGATAACATACAGTTGTCTCTACTCTGGTACAGCAAAACATTCACTTGCCACCCGAAGCCTCCCAGATAAAGTTGTGTATCTTTATGAAGTCATCTTAGGATTTCTAACAGGAACCATTTACACACCGGATTCTCTTTTTTCCGTAAGGACAGTCTTTCATTTCCAATAACCACACACAAACACACTTGTTCCAGAATCAACACATCTCCTCCCTCGGAGGGATCTGTTTTGATTGGTAATTTCATTAATGTGAGAAAGGTATTTGGTTTAAAAAATAGATAAATGCAGGAGAATGATTTCATACGAGGGAGATTAATTTTTCCACGTCTTCAAACTGCAATGAGTTTCCCTACAATTCTTCCCCACCCCACTGAAAAAGGATAGATTTATAATTTTTCAGGAGACTTGAAATTTCTCTAAGTTCTCAGATTCTTTCGCCGAACTTAGTAAGAATCAAAAGCCTCAACACTGACACTTTAAAACGTTTGTTATGTACTTTCTAAGATCACTAAGTACATTTGTGAATACTTCGTGCTGGGGTTTATTTCATGTCCTTGCCAACACCGCTAAATAGCCATAGTTTTTATTTAACAACACACAAAATATTCATAACCTTTAAAGTTTATTCTTACAAACTCATTTACATATGTATATATAATTTTAGGGAATTTTTGGAATCTTTCTCCCGTTATCTTCCAAAAGCAAGATTTGAAAGTCTAAGTTTCATTGACTTAAACATCTAGGAGCCAACATGATTTTATAGCCAGAACAACATAAACAGAACTTGAACAGAGAAACCTAAAACCCAATAAATTCACAATGGAATAGAAACAAGTATCCTCTACTTCCTTGCATTCAAAGGATGGCCTCAAGGCTGAGCAAAGAAAACAAAATTGATACTTTTTTTTTTTTTTTAAAAACCTGAGTGCTCCTAATGCATTTGGGAGCAGGTGTGGAAGCAGCCGAACGGAACTTTAGGGTCACTGGGAAGAAACGTCAGAGCCGAGTTATTAAGTTTGAGCAGAAAATATGGCCTGGAAGTTTAGCTTCGAACAAATTAAGGATGTGCCGCGCAATGAGTAAAATATTTTCTCTCCAAGTCACGGGGTTAGGCGAGTGGGCTCCGGCATCTGGGGCTTATTACATGTGCTTTAGGTGACAGGTGGCTTTGGAAATGGAGCCCTCTCGGAGCTTTTAAAATATTTTCCTGGGAAGGGTAAATAATTCGAAGCCATGCTTGGCTCCCTTCGGCAGGCTGCTCGAAATACGAAAACACATCTTAAGCCACATCAAAGCCCCAGGCTCTTGTGCAGACAAAGGCAAACTTCCTCCGCTCTGACACTGAGACACAGCAGTTTCACTTCCGGCGTTTTGAAATCTGCTCTGTGCCCAACTGGTGGGGATCGGTTACCAAGCCCTCTTGTTTTATTTATAAAGCTAATATTTATCAGTCATCTTTTTAATGCTTGATTTCCATAGGCCTGAAAACTTTTATTGCCCAATTAGTTCCCCGGAGTAGCCACAGATGTGCAGCCAGAGAAAATAACCTCGGCTTTGGCACCAAAAATAATGCGGTGCTGAATCATCTCAACCTTTACAAATCAGGGAATGCTCTGTGGACAACTTGCCCAGTTAAGGGTCATTTTGCAAAGATCAAAAGTGATGGATTTATTCATAAGTATTTTCCCTTCTCTTTCTCCTTATTTTTGGCTGTTCTGTTGTTGTTGTTGTTTTTTGCTTTGCTTTCTCTTGCATTCTGCTCAAAACTATGTTTAGTCTGATGCTATGAAGTGGCTGGAAGTCGACACTGGCCCTGTGAGATGCATCTCAACCAAAGAATTGCCTGAAGTTTTCCTTACGATTCGCCAACTTAAGGGAATGTGGGAAAAAGCAAGCTGTCTTGTTTCTGCAGTTCTGGAACAAGATTATTTGACGGGTAGTCCCCCTAACTTATATGGCCCCTCCTTTTCTTTGGGGGTCTGTTATTTGTTTGTTTGTTTGTAACATCTCCAATGCATTCTAAATTTCCAAGTCTTTAAATTGGAATCTTGCCAAACGGATACAAGTTGCATTCACGAACTTCTGCTGAAGTTATTTTCCTGTTTTATAAGAAATGCATGGCTTTTAATTAGGTACCCATGAGGACCTTTGTGATTTACGGGGTTCACTTACAGAGCGTGCAGTAATGCCCTTCAATTTTCTTTTAATTGTGCTCCTCGAGGGCAGGCTCCCTTCATCTTGCGCACTGTCACTTGCACACAGTTCTCAAATAAGGACTCGGTATTTTAATAAATATCGGGGGGAACCTGGGATGATGAAACATCTTAGGGCCCTGGAGGTCAACGAAGGCAGAAAATTTCAAAGTCGGGTTCTGCAACACCAAAATCGCCTGGGATAGCTCAGAGCCGATTCCTGGGCTCTTCCACCTGAGAATGTAATTTAGTGGGTGAGTAAGTTTTACATCACTATGACAAATGCCTGAGATAATCAACTTATAAAGAGAAAAAGGTTATTTGGGCTCACAGGGCGGAAGGTTTCAGCCTGTGGCTATTTGGCCCCTTTGTTTTCAATCCTGTGATGAGGCAGCACATCATGATGAGGGGGTGGTGGGAGGTGGAGCAAAACTGTTCACCTTAGTTCCACGCAGTAAAAGAGAGGCAGAGAAGATAACCAGGGACCCACAATTCCCTTTGAGGGCAAACCCCAGTGCCTTCCAGCAGATCCCACCTCTCAAAGGCTCCATCCTTCCCCAATGGTGTCACACACTGGGGACCAAATCATTAACAGACCTCTGTTGTTCCTAGGTGCCATTGAATCAGGTCCGACTCATAGCAACCCTCTGTACAACAGAATGAAACACTCCCCGACACCGTGCCGTGCACACGAGGCATGATGTCAGTGCTTCTCTGCTATTCATAGGCATTTCAATGGTTGATTATTTCAGGAGTGGGCTGCCAGGTCCTTTTCCCATTTTTGCACCACCGGGGATGGAACCCAGGGCTTCAGAGAGTGCCCAGAAGCACTCTAACCAAGCTAAATCCCAGCACTAGGGCAGATTTAGGTTCATAGAAAAATTGAGAGGAAAGTAGAAATTCCCCATAACTCCCCATTCCCTCCCACATACATAACCTCTGCTATTACAGCTACCACAGACTGATACATTTGTTACAACTAAAGAATCTTCATTGAGGGGCTGGGGATGCGGCTCCCTGGTAGAGTACTTGGCTCGCTGGCAAGAGGCCCTCAGTTCAGTCCCCAGTAACACATACACAAACAAACAAACAAACTCAAAAAAAGTATCTACCATGAGATATTATTATTACCCAAAGTGCATAGTTTGCATAAGATTCCTTCTTGGCCTTATAAATTCTACTGGTTTCACAAGTGGATAATGACGTTTTTCCACCCTTACAGTTTCACACAGAGTATCACCACCATTAAAATCCTGAGCCCTGGCTGCTCATCTTTCCCCTCTCTCCTGCCAATCACTGATTTCTACTGTCTTCATAATTTTGTATTTTCCAAGATGTTATATAGTTGGAATCATGTAGCATGTATCCTTTTCGGATTGGTGTCTTTTGTTCGGTAATCTGAATTTAAGTTTCCTTCATGTCTTTGTACGGCTTGACAGGTCATTTCTTTTTAGCACTGAATAATATCCCATGTCTGGATAGGCTACAGCGTATTTATCCATTCACCTACTGAAGGACATCTTGACTGGCTCCAAGATGTTGAGTGCTTTTGCCAATAATGAGTAAAGCTACTATAAACACCCATATGCAGACTTTCGAGGGAACATAGTTTCCAACTCCTTTGGGGAAGTACCAAGAATCATGATTGCTGAATCATATGGTAAGAGTATGTTTGATTTTGTAATAAATTATCAAACTGTCTTCCAAAAGTGGCTGTACCATTTTCCTCCCCTCCAGCAACGAATGGGAATTACTGTTGCTCCATATCTTCACCAACATCTGAGGTTTCAATGTTCTGGGCCTCAGCCATTCTAACAGACATGCAAGTGGTATCTCATTGTTGTTTTAATTAGCATTTCTTTAATGACACATGATGTTAAGCATTTTTTCCATATATGTGTTTGCCATCTGCATACCTTTTTGGCAAGGGATGTGTTCAGGTCTTTGGCCCATTTTTTAATTGGTTTATTTTTTATTATTGAATTTTAAGAATTCTTTGTGTATTTTGGATAACAATGCTTCATCACATATGTCTTTTGTAAATATTTTCTTTCAGTCTAAGGCTTGTCTTTTCATTCTCTACATGGTGTCTTTTGCAGACCAGAAAGTTTTAATTTTAATGAAGTACAGGATATCGATTGGCCTTTCATGAATTGGACTTTTGGTGTTATATGTAAAGTCATGACCAAACCCAAGGTTATCTAAGTTCTCTTATTTTACATGATCTTTTAGGAGTTCAACATTTTGAATTTGACATTCAGATCTATGAAAATTTTCCCTTAATTTTTGAAGAGTGTAAGATCTATGTCTATGTCAGCCTGCAGCCATACCACTGTGGCATCTGATCCCATCAGATCTCAAAGCTAAGCAGGGTCAGGCTTGGTTAGTACTTGGATGGGAGACCACCTGGGAACACCAGGTGCTGTATTCTTGGGAGAAAGACCCGGCAACCCTCTCCCAAAACAATCAGCCACTGAAAACCCTATGAATAGCACAGAAGCACTGACAATAGTGTTTCGCCTATTGT
>VMDO01017067.1:25000-45926 GCA_007922755.1 Pedetes capensis | reverse complement strand
GCGGCGTAACTGAGGGAAGGAAGTGGGTTCAGAAGCTGCTCTCTCCTGGCTGTCCCCAGGCTCCAGTCTCCTGGGTCCTGTGATGAGCAAACGCCCTCTCCTCTCAGCAGGATTTCAACCCCAGGGAATTTTGAGAAAATACTCTCAAAACTGCAGTATAACCTACGCATGCGGGGATGAAGGGTTATTCCAACCTCTCTCTGGCCCTCTCCTTTCTTGCTTGGTCCTGATGTGCCCAGGAGAGAATTTCCTGGTTTTCCTAGGAAATATGAGTGAATTTCACCAGATGAGTTACAATAACTAATTAATTAATTAACCCGTTAACACTCAGTGTTTAGTTCCCAGCGGCACTTCACTTCCATAGCTGATTAACATCAGGATCAAAATTTCCCCTTACCAGTCAGACGTGGTGACCCACACCTGTAGTCCCAGGGACTCAAGAGGCTGAGGAGGGAGGATTGTGAGTTCGAGGCTAGAGGTAGCCTGAGTAACTTAGTGAGACCCTACCTCAAAATAAAAAATAAAAAGGGGACTTGGCAATACACAAATGGGCAAAGGAACTGAGTAGACAGTTCTCAAATGAAGAGGTCCATAAATCCATGAAACACATGAAAAAGTGCTCAATATCCCTAGCCATCAGGGAAATGCAAATCAAAACAATGCTGAGATTTCACCTTACACCAGTAAGAATGGCCAAGATCAATAAAACAAACAACAACAAATGCTGGCGAGGTTGCAGGAAAAAGGGAACACTTTTACATTGTTGGTGGAGCTGTAAATTGGTACAACCACTATGGAAATCAATATGGAGGTACCTCAAAAAACTAAAAATAGATCTACCATATGACCCAGCTATAACACTATTGGGAATTTACCCAAAGGGAGATGAGTCATCATACCACAGAGACACCTGCATCTCCACGTTCAATGCAGCGCTTTTCACAATAGCAAAGATATGGAATCAACCAAAGTGCCCTTCAACAGAAGAATGGATAAAAAAAACTATGGTATATATACACAATGGAATACTATGCAGCAATCAAGAAAAATGAAATAGGGTCATTAGCAGCAAAATGGATGGAATTAGAGAAAATTATTTTAAGTGAACGAACACAAGCTCAGAAAGAGAAACAACACATGTTCTCACTCATGAGAGAGCTGACTCAAAATTACAAGAAGGAAAAATCCTACTCAAAGGTCAGATCACATTAAAAGGGGGGAGGGAAGATAAGAATGAGGTCAATATAAATAGACTAGAAATCGCATGTAATTGTTCTAACAAGATAGAAACAAAGACCACTACAGGAAAAGTTTCTATCTAAAACAGAAATGGAACCCAAGGACATATAGAAAAATACTATATAGTAAAAGATAGAGAAGACTTGGATGAGAAACTTAGATGGGAAGGGGGAGGGGGGGGAACATAGAGGAGGGTAAGGGGTAACCTATATGAATAATGCCTATCAAATTGCATATATGAAAATTGTCACAATGAAAAGCATGTCAAAATGAATCGCATTATGATGTGCATTAAAAATTTCTAATAAAAAAAGGGGGGGACTTGGGTGCAACCCAGTGGTAGAGCACTTGCAAAATATTTGTGAGGCTCTAGATTCAACCCCAAGTATCACCCCCCAAAAAAAATTCCCCTTAATTGAGGGGCTGAGAGGACGCTGCACAGCCAGGTGGGATCAGAGCTACCACAGCTGTCAGCTGGAGCCCCACCACTGTAACCCTCTGTGACGTATCTGCTGTCCAGCCAGACTGCCCTGCGGATTCGTCTGTCCACATCTAGCACTTTGTGTGTCCGGGTGGTGGCTGTGAAGAACAAACCCACAGACAGTGGGGGCTGTACTCTAAGCACATGGGGCTGGGCTTCTCAACCCACACGGGGCATCTGAATACCAAGGGTCCACTCTGTCTCTGACCAGGCTCCCTGTACCCCTTCAGTGGCCCTGGCCTCTGAGAGGGCGCTCACTCATAGAGGGCTCGTCACCCCAGGCCATGGGGCAGTGTCAGACCAGGCCTCAGGACTGCTGGGCATTGGCCACCACCCAGACATGTGGCCTTAGCATGTTATTTCCCTTCTCTGGGGCCAGATGGCCTCTTGCTCAGATCTGCCTCAGTGTCGGGTTCTCCAAGAACTGCCTGCTGCCTGTCCTCAAAGAAGAACAGACACCTCTTCCTCCCAGAGAGGGTGAAGAGCTGCACTGTCCAGGCAAAGCCCCCTCTGAGGGGAGAATTTCTGTGCCTGCATGGTTTATTCTGAGAAAAGGACTCAGAGAAGTCTTAGAAACCTTCATTCAGTGTCAGACGTAGGTAGACTGTAGTCTGGCAAGCCAAGAAAAACGGTGTGCAAAGGCCAGAAGAAAAGCAACCCCTGGCTAAGAACTTGTAAAAACATCTGTGACAAACAAACGTTCTCAGGAGAGGCCTGCTATCAGGAGAGGCCTGCTATCAGCAGGACCACAGGAGGAGGCAGGTGCGCTCCGAAACTACACAGAATCAACTGGCTGAAGAGCAGAGGGTGCTGGATGCAAATGCAGGAGGGGACATTCACACACGAGTCCACAGAGGACAAGCAGACACACCTCCACCTCAGGGCTGCACAGCCCATCAGACTAGGGTTTTCTAGACAGGAGGAAAGGGCCACCTAAACCCCTGTCTTCGGCTGCAGAGGAGGGAAGGAAGAATGAGCAGGAACATTTTCTGTTCACTGACAGCTTCCCACTGTGGTAAGCCAGAGGGGTGATGTGACAGAAGCCCACCATGTCTCTGCCTGCCAAGAACCCAGATCAGGGGGCGAGGAAGCTGCGACAGCAAAGCCACCCCAGGAGGCATTGCCAACAATCAAACTGGTGCAGACTTGACTGTTACAAAGCAGTTTTGCACACAACGCTCTCACTTAATTCTCCTCGTGGTCAGAAGGCCAAAAGAGAATGTAAGTAACTTGCCCAGAACCTCTCAGCTCAACCCAGCAGACTAATTACAGACATGTCCTATGTACTACTGTAAGAAGGAGACACTCTGAATTTGCAGGGGTTCCAAGAACCACCACAGCTTATGCAAATGAGTACTCATGCGGTACTGAATGCTATGTGGACACCAGTTTGCAGTTAGAGAAGCTGAGGTACAGTTGAGAATCTGAATACAAGTCTGCCTGACACTAAAGTTGCCGTCTCCCCACAACCTGTTTAAAACTGCTAATGTGATTGCACCAAAGGGAAGCTGGAAGATAGGCACATCACTAGCTGTAAGGGGCCACGTGAGCCTGCTGCAGCGCAGCAGTGGACGCCTGTGCTCACAGCAGCTCTTTCGTGGGTGCTGGCGTTCTGTGATATAAGGCAGTAGCAGGCCACTCAGAAGTCACAGTGCTAAAACCAAGACCCACCCAGCCATTCAGAGACAGAGCTTACAGTTGATCTTCAACTGCTTTGGAAGAACCTCAGTCTGGGACTTCAGAAGAACTTCACTTGTAGATTAGGAAACCAAGGTCCTGAGTTATAAAACCGTTCACCTTGGGCTACATACATGGCAAGGCTGGAGTCGTCGTACATTGCATAATCAGAAACAAGGTCTGAAATCAAAGTCGAGGTAATTAGAGAGCTAGAAGGCAGTCAGTCACCAACAGTCAGGCCGCTTCCAAGTGCAGCTGACACAAGATCAGCATATTATTTCCAGGGCCTTCTGGTCAAACAAGAGAAAGGAAGGACTCTTGGGATGTCCAGAAGTATTGTGTGTGTGTGCGCGCATGTGCGTGCATGCATGCACGTTTGTGCACACACAATGGGTAGCTATTACAAAGCTCTCAAAATTTCGTCATCTCCTGTGCACTGCGAATAGAGTAAGGAGCTCCAGGCATCTCATTGTTGTTAGGTGCCGTGGAGTCGTATCTGACTCTTAGCGACCCTCATAGGGTTTTCAATGGCTGATTGTTTCAGGATTGCCTTGGGAGCAGATTCCATGTCCTTCTCCCATTTTTGCGGTGCTGGGAATCAAACCCGGGACCTCAGAGACTGCAGAGCATCGCTCTACCAAATGAGCTAAATCCCAGCCCCTCCAGGCATCTTAGTTGAAATAAAATATTGGTATGTGAATTAAAATTCACATACCAGCTAATGCCACATGTGAAAGATTCTCATACTCTCTTCTTCCAAGTAGGTTTTTTTCCTCTCCAATTTTATTTTTAAGATTAAAACTTAATTTTGCTACCTGCTCACATGAACAATTAAATCATAAATTTTATTGGAAATCAATTCTTTTTCTAAAAACTGTACTTTCACATTGGTTTCTTCCAGACCAATCACATGCTGTATGTGAACATCTAAACCTCAGGAAGGTCTCCTCTCTTGAATCTGTCTTCCTCCTCCCTTTCCACCCACCACCCCTCACCCTCATGGGAAAAGTCATGAACTCCCACCTAGTGAGTTCCCTCTGTCACCAGAGTCTGCTGCCCCTGAGGAAGATCCATGTTAGCTTTCTCCTTGGCTCTCCCTGATTGCAAAGAAGGCTCCATAGCAAGTCAAGGAGCTTTGTTAGCCTGTCTGTAAGGCCCTTCTTTTCTGGGTGGCAAATATACCTTCCATGTACCAACTATCCATTCACCAACAGCCAGCCCATAAGAGGCCTTACAAACGTCTAGGCCTGTTTACTCCCATTTTGTAGGGAATGAAATGGAGGCACAAGAAAGAGGAAATTGCCATTACGACATGCCACAGGAGAGAGCTACGAGAGTTTGCAATCGTTAGGTGCCATCGAGTCTATATTCTCAAAAACTAAGAAAGACACTGTAATAAGAACTGAATCTCACTGAGGCAGGAGGATTCTGAGTTCAAGACCAGAGGCAGCCTGTGTTAATAAAAAAATTAAAAAGGCCTGGTAGTGCAGCTTTTGCCAGGTACATGAGGCCCTGCATTCAACCTGAATCACATCTTTTTTTTAAGTGCTAAGAAGTTGAATCCTGGGCCTTGCACATGCTAGGCAAGTGCTCTACCACTGAGCTATACTATACCCACAGACCCCCGTTCTATTTTCCATCTTGAGACAAGATCTCACGAAGTTGTGCAGGCTGCCTCTGGCCTCAAACTGGTGATCCTCCTGCCTCAGCCTCCTGAGTGGCTGGGATTATAGGCAAGCACCATGGCACCAGGCTCTGAATCACATCTTAACACAGCATTGCCTCCTTCCCCCACCAGCCAACTGAGTAAATGAACCTTTGTTGTTGTTGTTAGGTGCCATCAAGTCAGTGTCTGACTCATAGCGACCCTATGTACAACAGGTGAAACACTATTGTCAGTGCTTCTCAGCTATTCATAGGGTTTTCAATGGCCGATTGTTTTTTGAGAGTGGGTTGCCAGGTCCTTCTCCCAAGCCTAGAGTATCTGGTATTCCCAGGTAGTCTCCCATCCAAGTACTAACCAGGCCTGACCCTGCTTAGTTTCCGAGATCTGATGGGATCGGACTCCACAGTGCTATGGCTGCAGGCAATGAACCTTTAGGAGGGGAAATATTGATGGATTTTTCAATTTTAGGTCATTTTGTGCATTTGGGAGGAGGTACAGTGAGCCTAGAAAGAGGTGATATGGTGGGAGGACAGAGATGGGGATGGTAAAGCGAGAGGCACGTATGATCCAAACCTGGGAAAATCAAACTAAAAAACTCCATCTGGTGGATATTACACCACCACCTACAGAAAGGCCAGGAAATGACATCACCATTCTGCTCCCAGCTCACTGGAGAAATGAAGGAATGGGAGGTAGAGAACTCTGACCTGATGCTATGTAATTATCTAAGTACACACACAGATTGATACACATGCATCTACCCACACATATGTACTATGCATGCTACTGGTGATATACAATTATGTAGCTATAGTTGAGTCATAAGAATGCCCTACAATAGGGGATGTGCAATCCCAGACTTCATTATAACAGAGAAAATTGTCAGTCACAGAAACATTGTTCTGTCTTGTCCCCAGAGGGGTATGTCATTTTGTCCTGCCTTTGTTAATTAAAAGTTGGAAATTGTTGAAATGTTCCTTATGGGCTAAACTGGAGAGACGACAATAAAATTCAATGGATACTTTAAGCCTTGTGAGTTAGGATCTGTTGAGGCGTATGTGGGAAGGGGAAACGGGAAAATGTCCGTGAACTATGGACATGTTTTTGATTCTGTCAGCTACAGCCCCACACCAGGGGCATAACCAAAACTATGCAAACAACTATGTTTCTATCCCTTGGAAATGATGGCATTGGGACATATTTTCAATACTTAGAATTCACTGCTTGGTTCCATGACAGACAGAAGTCACAAGCTTCTCACATAAAGGAACCTTCACAGAGTTACGGCCAGGAAGGCTCTTAGGGCACCTTGTTTCATAATGACACTGGACCCCAGAGAAGTGCCTTGCCCAATGGCGCACAGTGGTGTTTAGGACATCTTCTAGTCTTCACCTCTGACCCCTCTTCCCACCTTTCCAATGTCTCAGTGGTGGTGTCCGTCTATGACCCCCACAGGCACAAGGACTGATCCCCCGGGCAGGGTGAGTGTCTCTGATGCTCAGCTCTGAACAGGCACTGAGCGCTCTGGGATGGGTGAGACACAGCTTCGGCCATGCTGGAGCTTCCTGGCTAGTGAGGGTCCTGTGGAACTGAACAACAGGTGTGTGGAGAACAGGGTAAAAACCATTCTAGAAGAGTGTGCAGGATATGATGGGGGGGCCAGGGAGGTCATTCACAGCCTCGAGGGAAGTACACAGGAAACTGACCTAAATACAGAAGAGCAGACATTATCCAGGTAGACAAGGGAGCAAAGAACATATATCCCACAGAGCCAACATAATGAGCAAGTCTGGGGGCAACCCTGGGAGGGTCAGCAAGTTCAGTATGGGAAACGCTGGGGACACCAGAGGGGCCGAACCCAGTGAGAAGCCAAACTATTCCAAGAAAAATCACTGTACCAGTAAGTGGGGCTGCAATGAACATGAGATCAAAGCAAATGCATGACTTTCACATTGTCCCCTCCCTGAGATCTTGTCAGGCTTATAACTACAGTAAAAGGGAGTCTCTAACTTCTGAAGCTAGACCATACCCTGCTTCTCTTAGGAATACTAGTCCTTGGAATACATCCACCATGCTGGAAGGAAGCACAAGCCACCACATTGAGAGGCCACTGTTCTAGCCAACAATCTGGGTGAGGTCCCAGCTGATAGCTTGCACCAAATTGCCAAACACGTAAGTAAGCCTTCAGATGCCAAATCTTCAGATGCCTTTGGATTTTCCCAGCAGAGGTCCCACATATCATAGAGCTGCCCCACTGCACCATTTCCAAATTCCTGACCTGAAAATCTGTGAAGCTATAGGGTTTTCTATGGGGTTTATTTAATGCTACTTAATTTGGGATGAGAGCACCTAACAACAATAATAACAGCATATAGCAACTAACATAGCAATCAATACAAACTGCTATAAGGAAATAGAGGACCTGGAAAAGTTTGGGAATGATTTAAAAGCAAGATGAAGGTTTCCAGAAGGCTATCCTAAATACGGTAGGCTGGGCCTGGTGGCAGCCAGCTCAGAGGAGACCATGAATATTGTGTGATGTAAACACCGAATGCTGGGGGTGGATATGGGGCACAGATTGGATGTGGAAGTTGAGGAAAAGAGAGAATTTCAAATGATTCCAAAGTCTGAACTAACAGTGGGACCCCTGATAGAATTAAGGTCATCCAGAAGGGAAGGTTTTTTGTTTGTCTTGTTTTTTCCTGGTGGACGGTGTGGGTAAAGGACAGAAAGTAAATTCCATTCTAAATATGGTCAATCTGTATAATGTCACAACAGTCTAAGGAGAGGCCAATAAGAAGTGAGAAATTTAGGAATGGAAGCTAAACACTGGTTTTGTATGAAACCTTGAAAACAGATGAGTCTGTGCTGAGAAAAGGCCTTAGCCTCACAAGTGCCTACATTTAGGGGAACAACAGGTGAGAGGGACCAGGGCTGGTCAGTCAAAGAGGCAGAATTCTGGGAATATAATGTCACAACCAACTTTTGGACAGGTGTGATCTTCATTAGTGCCAAACGCCTCACAGAGGTCAAAGAGATAAATGACTGACACGGGGGACTGGAACCAAAAAGAAGTCCAGGAAGGGGCCCAGGGTCAGAGGAGGCCCATCTGCCCCGACCCAGGTGAAATCAGATGCACAACTGAAGAACGCGAGACAAGCCCCAAAGCTGGCTTCATACGTGGGGTGCTTTGGTTTCGGCTCAGGCGGTTCCTCTGAGTCTGGAAAGAGGAAGTGGACAGGAACTGCTAAGGCGAGATGGCAAAATGCACACTTCTAAGGAATAAAGTGGGCACAGCAACACCTGCCACTCACCCACCACCCAGAGATAAAGTACAGGTCAGGTTCCCAGGAGGTGCTTTCAGCTCTCTGGCTTCCTAGCAGATTCGATTCCTATCTTTCAGCCCTTAAGAGGAACAGTTCTTAGCATTTGTTGAACTCCACAACATTCCTGGGAGGTAGATATTATCATTGGATGAGAAAACAAAGGCCACACAGCAAGTCAAAAGCCAAGGCAAGATCAGGATGTGGCCTACCTTCTGCCTGGGGAAGTTCAGTTGGCTGGATTCCTTTTGTGTCAGTATTAGGTTCTTTGATCTATAACATGCAACAGGCTTGTTTCTGGGGAGGCTGTGAGCATAGATCCATTAATGACCATAAGGGTCTCTGAAATTCACTAATAGGGATAGGAGGGGAAAAAAAGGTGCAGCTACCCAGATTGCAGAAATCAAAGAAACTCTAGGAACCATGGGGATTCTAAGAACAGCAAGGGAAATGGGGGCCTGGGAAGAGGGGACCTGAAGGGAGCAGGCACAGGGTCGGGGCTTTTGCTGGCCACTCCAATCTCAGCTCCCTCCCAACTTCACTATGGACACACAACATGGAATGAATGGCTGGGTTGGCCTGGGACTCTGGGCTCCAGGATAAGCAACAGTTGGACTACGTGCTCAACAGGCTGAGTTTGTGAACAAAAAAGCAGTGGTGCAGAGCACAGCACCGCAGGGGTCCCCAGAAACAGAGAAAGGAGAGGTCACAGGTTTATGAAAGACTTTAGTAGAAATCCCTAGAGAAGCAGAGCTTCACAATGCTCCCAGTACTGCACTGTACCTTTTCCTAAACACTCCGTTTCTTAATAAAAGTAAGAAGGAAAGCATGATGCTGAACAGGAGCGAGGGCAGGCCTTGTTATAAATTCAGAGATGGGAGTTTAAGGTAAATAAAATTGGCACAGAGGAGGAAATAGGCATTTATTGAGTGCATACTGTATGCCCTCTCATTAACTATTTACAATCCCCTTATAAGATACTGGCAGTCCCATTTTACAGAGAAAAAAACAGGCTTAGAAAGGGCAAACCCTTTGCCCAAGGCTGATCTGCTAGTCCATGATGGAGTGAGGACTTGAGCCCTGACATGCCTGATTCCAGACCCTAGGGTCTCTGTACATCACATCGCCAACCTCTCAACAGTGGTAGGTTCAACATTAGTCAAGTGTGAACTAACAAGATTTGTTATAATGCCCCAGAGGTGACTGCCCCCTGGACCTGGAGTCTGTAGGGAGGGGTACCCCCATTATGTATGCCTGAACCATGTACGCAATTCATAGAGGACAAAGAAATGGTTAGGACCGCCCCCAGTGTGAGAGGCAAAGTGCTACCTCCTCTCTTGTCCCCAGGGAACCTTGCTCAGCACTCTCAGGTTAAGGCCAACTGACCATCGAATTCTGCCTGCTCCAAAGCAACCCCCGCCCCTTTCAGCAAGCCTTCTCTTGTGGATTCCTTCGGAGCCTCGATTCGGGTAGCAAGAGTCGTTAGGTTAGCCAGCTAAGCTGCTACCGATACCTTATATAAGACACAGATTTTAAACTCAGTTAACATGCACTTTACTACCATATGGGTGCAAAGGAGTCATTACAACGGTGGGTGTCTCAGTCATTCTAGAAGATGGAAAGAGGAGATCATTTCAGGGCAAGCAGATCTTCAGTCATTTCTCCAACCAATCCATCAGTCAATTATGCAATTAATAAACTAGATATGAATCCTATCAATAACCATTTATGTGTTAGCTATTGGGTAGATTAACTCAGTTAAGTGGTATGATTATTATACCCATTTAACAGAGAGAGAAGAGTCACAGAGAAGCTCCATAACTTCCCAAAGTCACACAGCTATGGAGCAACAGAAGCAGATGCAAACACACGCTCTCAACCTTGAAACACGAGTTTCACAAAGCCCTCCTGTTCTTAAAGCATGATCCAAAGAGCTTTGGGATGTCCAAGCCCTCTTCGGGGGTCTACAAAAGCCAAAACTATTTTCCTCATTATACCAAGATGTCTTTTCAAGTATGTTGATATTTGCATAGGTGGTGCAAGGGAAGGCTCTGACAGCAGGCTCCTTAGCCTGTATCACAGGGGCACTAAGTTGTACTAAGAATCCTGCATTCTCGCTGTTACATACTCGTAGCAAAGGGGAGAAAGGTCAGTTTCACCTAAAGTTGTCCTTTATGAGGCAGTAAAAATGATTAATTTTTAGATATTTTGACCCCGGAGTCCATGTTTTTTAATACTGTGTGACAAAACGGAAAGTATGCACAAAACCATTCTGCCGCATGCTGAAGGAAGATGTCTCAAGGAAAGATAATTGGATGATTGAGCTGTGAGCTGAAATAGCTACTTTCTTCATGGAAAACCACTGTTAACCGATTGATAGCTAGGGCTATTCAGAATCGGGTATTTGACAGACATTTTCCTGAAAAAGGAACAAAGTGAGCCTGTCATTTCAAGGGAAACAATCTCCCAGTATTTGTTTCCAATGAGTTTTGACCTTTGAAGCAAAACTTAGAATTTTGGAAAACCTGTATTTACCCTCATGAGCTTGTATCTTCCCCATATTTGAAGACTTTTGGGGTGAGACTGGTCATGATGGTGATGAGTGTGATTTTTTGATACTGTTTAATGCAATGTGTCAATATTTAGAAGTTCTGAGCCACCCAGCGAACCAATATTTTCCAAATGACTCATGTAAGATGTTACAAAATCTTGCATTAGTAAAATATTTTAATGTGAAATATGTTAACATTATTCATATGGTTTCAGATACAACTAACCCTTAAGACCTACTTGTCAAATTTTGGTGTAGTATCAAAGAATATCCATAATTATTATTTTAGTAAAATATTCTTTTTTCCAATTACATATCTGAGCTGTGACTGGATACAGATGCAGACACGCACATTTATATGTCTTTTCCTAAGCAAGGCACTACAGAGATTTGCAAAAAACAGAAAGATAAAGAACCGCTACATGCTCACTAAATCTTTGTTGAGCTTTTGAAAATGTAGTAATTTCTAAACAAAATGTTACTCATGTTAACAAGTAGTTGTTTTATAATTATTAGATTTAAGGGAATAAATACTTTAAAACTTTCTTAGTTTTAGCTCCAGATATGGTATGTATCAAAAGCTCTTTGAAGTTGTTAACAATTTGTATGAGGATAAGGGGGTCCAGGGACCAAAGACATGAAATTCCCTGCTGTACAGGATGGAATCTAGAAGAGCAAAGAGCAGGTTGTGGACCTGCAGTGCTCGCTAGGTGGAGGAAGGGGGGAGGCGCCATGCTGAGCAACCATGAATTTTATAGACTTCTCAGCAAGTGAGTTTAAGG
The DNA here is from genome assembly GCA_007922755.1 of Pedetes capensis. NCBI lineage: Eukaryota > Metazoa > Chordata > Mammalia > Rodentia > Pedetidae > Pedetes > Pedetes capensis. The sequence continues at coordinate 34,207 of VMDO01017067.1, read as the reverse complement.
ATCCAATTTCTCATCAGGTTTTATGGCTTGAGGACAATAATCATTAACAATCACTCTCACCTCCTGGCATTTCCCAGCATGCACTCCGCCCCACCTCCTCTTCCTGTGCTCTCCTTCTCTCCTGTCCATGTACTGGAGACTTGCATTACTCACCTCTCTTCCCTGACAGTACCCTAGTTACCCCTCTTCTATAGCACAAAGCACCTGGCTCTGACATTTGTTTATGCGGCTCTCTCTCCCTCTGTTGGGAGTGTGAGATCTTGAAAACTAGAACTCTGCATCCCAACACCTTACTTAATACTTGGCACACAGAATAGAACGCAGACGAAATTGGTTGAATTAATGAAACCAGTTAACTCCCCAACATGCCTGGAGCAATCTTCCAGTAGCAATATGGCTTCTCCAAAGGAAGAGGAAGGATGGGACTTTTAGTATTTCTCGGTATGGTATTCGACTGACATTTAGAATTACTATCAAGTCTTGTTAGTTAGATTAACGTTAAGTCCTGAAAATATAAAACTGAGACCCAAACCTAGGACTTTAAAACTCTCCAAGTCAAGCCCTCCACCACACCATGATGGCCGTTCCCACACAGACACTGTCCCGCACTGTGACACCATGTCACAGTCTCCCTAAAATGAACCCAATGCTTCTAAGCAGCCAAGTTTAGAAAATAAATTTTTAGTAAAGTGAGAATACAAAGCCAACTATAAAATCATTACTATATTGAACGACCACATCAAGGGGAAATATTTTCTCCCCAAATTTAACGTAAGCAGTGTGTGGGAATAAAGGCTGGGGAGCCAGATCATCCGGGTGAGCATCACAGATGATGCCCCAGGTAAGCTGGGAGAAGCACACACCTCTCAGTTGCTGTCACTGTTCGCCCTCTCCCACGCCACAGTGCCTTCCCGTCCTGCCCTTCATCCTGCTTCTTCCCTTCCTCCTCCAGTGCCTGACTCTGCTGCTCCTCATTCTTCACCCAGGGACCTCAGCAGACCACATGAAGCTGACAGGCATAAGACACTTCAGGGGATCTCAGACTCCGCCAAAGGAGACCCTCTTACTTCCCCATCTCTGTAGACCAAAAGCCTGGGAAATCACCCATGCTATCTCACCAAGGCTCACCTTTTATTTTGCTAAAGAGGAAACAGAATGTGGTGAGTGAGTAAAACGCCACACCTTCCTCAATTACTCCTTATGTCTCAGGAAAATGGCCCCAAAGTCAAAGGTGGAAATAAATCTAGGCAGAGGCATCATTAAGATTGTCAGCACCCACCTGACACCACTGAGCATCTACTACCATGCATGCTGTGTCAGAGGTCTGTGGGGTTTGTTTTGGTTTTTGGCTCTAATAGCTTAAGATTTTCAAACATGGGCAAAGAAAGCTCTCTGTATTAACATTTTAACACATACTAAATCAGAACAAAATATATTAAAGGTAAATAGTACACATACACTAAATAAATACTGTAATTTAGGAAAATAAAAAGCCTAGCAAAGTTCTCTATAAATGGAAAAGGAAAGAAATGGAGGAAAACAAAATGTAGGTAAGAACTAAGTAATTTATTCATATTACAATTTAAGGATTTGTTTAGAATTACTGGGAAAGAATTTCTGGTAACCAAAATCAACCAACCAACAAAACACCCAATAACAGTATTCAAATATTTTTCGGAAGATGCCCTTAACCCCCTTACTTCACCACAAGAGGGTGCACATTTCCTTATTAACACAAAACCACAGGAAGTCTTAACTTCCTCCAGATGGCTGCTCACCTCTGCCGGGCACCTCTCTCCCGGGACCCCCCAGTACCAAGACAGTAATGAGTCTCTGCAGAGTGATGCAAGTTAAACCTCTTTCACAAGCTTTACCTCCTTAATCTTAACAATACTTCCTGTGCCGGTGTGTGGGGCAAAAAGTATCAACTCTATTTAGAATGAAACACACTCAGAGAAGCAACTGGCCCAGGGTCAGAGAGATCAAAATGCTAAAGCCCAAGGGAAGCAACTGTCTTCTGAGTCCCGATTCCTATGTACATTTTCCTTATTTCCCTATCTGAGTATAAACAAAGTCCACACCGCCATCAGGCACTGTCTCGATCCTCCGATCCGACTTTTTCTGAGAATCACAGGCCAGGCAGATCAGAAAATGCTTGCCTTTGCAATGTTAAAGCTGTTTTTAAAAAGGGTGTGTTAACACCTGACAATTATTTTTACAGGTTTCCAACAAAGTGAGAAGTGTGCCGACTCTTGTTGGTGATATTCTAAGGCAGCAGTGACATGGACTAGAATAAGATTAAGTGTTGCTTACAACATGGAAATTAACCACAGGCTCAGATTTCTTTGGATAGATCCCCTGAGAGCCAGGCTAAAACCTAACTCCAAGGGCTTCCTTTGGAAGGGCAGAGTACAGTGGTAAAGAATTTGGACTTGGCAGACAGATTGCCTGAGCTCAAATCCAGGTTTTGCCACTTCCTGGGTGACTTTGGCCAATCTCTCAATTACAGTGTGCCCCAATCTTCGTCTTCGAGATGCAGATGGGGCAACAGCTCCCTCTCAGTGTGATAGTGAAGATCCTAGTATTATGTGAAAGAGCACACAGCAAGCACTCAAGCTACAGAAGGCAGTGCTGACTCTAAAAGGGCAGATAGCATGATTCAGTTTAGTGATTACTAAAGAAAAGAGCCTGCAGCAGTACCACTGTGGTGTCCAATCCTGTCAGATCTCAGGGATCTGAAGCTAAACAGGGTCAAGCCTAGTTAGTCCTTGGAGGGGAGACTGCCTAGAAACACTGAGTGCTGTAGGCTTGGGAGAAGGACCTGACAACCCACTCCCAAAAATCAATCTGCCATTGAAAACCCTATGAATAGCAGAGAAGCACTGACAATAGTGTCTCACCTGTTATACTTAGGATAGCTATTAGTTGGATACCAACTTGACCATACTTAACAACAAAGAAAACACATGTATTTATGTCCTTTATGTCAAAACTATATTTTAGTATATATGTAGATAGATATACTCACAAAAAAGACATGCAAGTAGAAAGGAGATCATTGGTGGGGAGAGAGCAGCAGGAGGAAGGTCATGAGACGGTAAAGGGGGGAGTTAACGTGCCCCTTGTACAATGAAATGCATGTATGGAAATGTCATAATGAGACCCATTAAGTTGTACATTAAAAATTGCCAATAAAAAATTTAAAAACCTCCATTTTATGGCAATGTGTACATTTTAAAATTCATTTAAACCTCTTCTGTGCATATCAAGTTATAACTATCTTAAAAAGATTTAGAGCATAAATACAAATTACTAAGGAGTATAGAGTTCTTGGGCTGGGAGTCAGCTCAGTTGGTAGAGCGCTGCGCTGCAGTCTCTGAGGTCCCGAGTTCAATCCCCAACACCGCAAAAAATGGGAGAAGGGCCTGGCAATCCACTCCCAAGGCAATCCAGAAACAGTCAGCCATTGAAAACCCTATGAGGGTCACTATGAGTCGGATACCAACTCGACGGCACCTAACAACAACAACATAGAGTTCTCATATCTTTGTTTTTATAATATCCTTGTTTTTATGACTGTATTTGTCATATCTATGGTCAGTTTGATGCCAAGTCCTTGGTCAGGAAAGAGGAGCTTAGTTACAGAGCTCCTCTGGGACAAGATCAGTTTTATGCAGCAGAAGGAAAGGCTCCCCAGCCAGGAACCTTAACACCCAGGTTGTATTCACCATTATTAAACAACATCCCCTCAACCTCACTTCCATAGCTCCTAGGTCTCTCTAAAAACCCACTTCTTCATCTCCATTCCCACCACCACGGTTTTAATTCATGTCCCGGTCTCCAAATTGGCTACAGCAGTGAGGCTTGTGAAGTTTGTTGAATGAATGACTCTATGGAAGCCGGAATAGTGCTGCTAAAGGAGAAGTCCACAAACAAGAGAAGAAAGATTTAAACCATGGACACACACTTTGTTAACTCGCATCCTAGCTCAGCTCTGAAAGCCTCCTCCCTCCATCCCTCTCAGGACTTTGGCTTAGGGGCAGTGTCAGGCTCCCTGGGGATCTCCAGATCACTGTCCTCAGTCCTTTCAGTTTGTTGGAGGAAATTCACCAGATTACTGAGGCTGGGCGCTGCTGCAGCTGGCTAACACCACTTCGGTACCTCTGGGTCTAAGATGGCACTGAATCCAGCCTCACTGGAGTCCCAGCACCTAAGGGGTGGACCCGCTCTTCTGCAAGGTCTGTTTGCCTTTCAGCAATCTGGGATTGCAGGTGTGCACCACAGCACCTGGCTTAACCTAAGAGCTTATTTGCTGTCCCCATCAGCTCTGATACCACTTCTGGGACATGGTGTCACACGGTATGTGCAAGACCACTCCCTACCCATGCAATCTCAATTCAAGGGCCATGGAACTGCATTGCCTCCCATATAAACACATCCACTTGTCCACTTACATAGGTGGCTGTTCCTTAGGCATGAAGGAGGTGCCTTTACATTTTGCTCACAACCAGAGATCCTCAGCGAGGGGCACCAGGGAGGGAGGAATCTGATGGCAGAATTAATTGGCTAAATACTTAAGAGCTTGAATTTAGGTTTCACAGACAGTCTCTGCAACATCAGACAGCACTAGGCTGGGCACATGCCTGAGGTAGTTTGGCTTCCACAGGATTGTAACAGGACTCTTCCTTTTGACCCTGATATGCAAAACTGTGCAATCAGAACTGGGTGGCAAATACATCCTAGGAAGGGGCATGATCTCAGTCTTCAAAATTAGAACTGGAAAAGCCTTCCTCAAAGCTGGACAGAGCAGCTCAGGCCTAAATGTCTCCCATACAGGTCTTTTGATACTTCCCATGGGACTCCAACTTACAAGTCTCACCATAAAAACAGCTTTTCTGATGTCCAGCATGAATTTTTATGTTTTGTTATATATTGCTTTGTTCAGTTCTGAATACATTTACTCTTTCCATGATGTTACATCCTTCACACTCTTCGGGACTGTTGTCATATCTCCTTTAACCACCCTTTGGCCAAGCCATACATTTTTAGCTCCTTTCATCTCTCCTATGTCCTTCCTTCCAGCCATGTCGGCCCCTTTTTAAATTCCTTCCAATCTGTCAACATCTTTCTGGAACTGATTCATGCTCTCCCTTAATAAACATTCTAGGTAGTCCTATTTCTTTTCTTCTTTCTTTTTGGTTTTATTGTTTTCTTTTGTTTTGCTTTTGAGTTAGGGTCTTGCTCTATAGCTAGGCCATCCTGGACTCACTATGCAGCCTAGGCTGGCCTCAAACACACACTGATCCTCCTATCTCAGCCTCCCACATGCTGAGAGTACAGGCATACACCACGATGCCCAGCTTGGTAGTCCTATTTCCTAAGAGTTCTCCAAAGATTCCTACAGTGAAAAGAAATTGGACCAGGAGTCAGAAGTGTAGTTTAAGTCCCAGATCTACTTCTAGCCTCAGGTGTGCCATTTATACAATGGAAGATATGGAAAATTATCCTTTATCTCCACCTTTATTAAAAATAAAGGGCTGAGTGTGGTGGAGCATGCCTGTAATTCCAGCACTTAGGAGGCTGAGGCAGGTGGAGCAATATGAGTTCAAAAGGCAGCCTAGACTGCATAGGGAGGTCCAGGCCAATCTGGCCTACAAAGTAAGACCCCCCCTCAAAAGGGAGGGAGCTAAGGGTGTAGCTCAGTGGTAGAGCATTTGCCTAGTGTGAGTGAGGCCCTGGGTTTGAGTCCCAGCATCCCCCCCAAAATAAAGAAAATAAAGGCACTTCCAGATTTTGTCTCATTTCTCCATTTTTTCCAATTATCAAAAAGCCTTACAAACACAAAACACAGTTTTGACCAGCTTGAAAAAATCTCTCTGCAGGTTTAGAAAAATAACATTTCTTACAACTGAGGGAAAAGATATTTACCTATTTGTGTGTTTGTCATTTAATCAACAGCACCTACTAGGTGCTAACCAGGATGTATAGTTCTTGTTCTCAAAACGATCACAGCCTATTAGAGATCAACAATATTTTCTCCTTGGGATTTACTTTCTATATGCTGAGTTTCCCAACAGAATTAGACTAGACTAACAGATTTCTTCACCTTCAAACTTCAAAAGCATAGTCCTTTGAAAACTTTTTCAGGCTTTTCAGGGTTTTGTTTTGCAATACTTGGGCATTGAACCCAGGGCCTCACACATGCTAGGTAAATGTTCTACACTTGAGTGCACCCCCAGACTTCCTTTTTAAATTTTTTACTTTGAGACAGGGTTGTAAGTTGTCTAGGCTGCCTTTGACCTCAAACTGATGATCCTCCTGCCTCAGCCTCCCAAGTTGAGGGATTACAAGCATGCATCACAGCACCTGGGTTAGAAAATTTTTTTCAGTTTTAGACTAATACGCCTAATAGTTAAAAAGGATTGAATCCCTTCTCCGTCCAACATCAGTCTACCCATTTCCTGTGCATTATCAAGCTTAATTCTTTGAGCTAGCTACTGTTACCCCTGTGTCTTCACAGGGGAGGAAACCTGGATCTGAACCACTGGTGACAAACCCACAAGTGACAGCTGGTGAGAGTGAAGCTAGGGTGGAAACGCGTGTACATCCAATGGGACTTGTGCTCTTAGCTACCAAGCTGTTGGCCTCCAGTCACTCAAGGGACTGTGAAGATTCATTGCAAATGGAGGGAATGTTTGAATACTTCCTTCTTGAGGAACTGCTCTAATAAAGGCACAGGATGAAATACTCCAGCAGCATACAAAATCCTCTCAGACATAAGTTCAGCAAGGTTTGCAAGCACCTTACCAACCCACCAATGATTTTACAAATCCAATAGTATCATATGAACCCTAACCCTTGCTGCCAGCAGAAGTACAATCTTGAAGTTAATGGTTGTAAATTTTGATTTTACTAATCTTTCTAAATCTTGACACTGACTTCAGATTCAGCTTTGTGTTTTCCTTTTTAGGACTCATGGGTTAATATCTCTGACTGATAAATGCATGGTGAATTGAATGAATTGAAGAATGAATTGGTTATCAACAGTGAGCAGCACCCTGTCCCATGAATAACTACCATTTGTCATTTTAAAAAACCCTAAAATTCACCCTGATCAGAGAACAACTCTGGAAATACCCACTGGTTGCTGCTAGGTGCCATCAAGTTGGGTCTGACTCATAACGACCCTATGTACAACAGAACAAAACACTTCCAATTCTGTGCCAGGCACACGATCTTATTGATGTTTAAGCCTATTGTCGCTGTCACTGGGTCAATCCATCTAGTTGAGGGTCTTTGTTTTGTTGTTGTTGTTGTTGACCTGACACTCTCCCAAACACGATGTCCTTTTCCAGGGATTGATCTTTCCTGACAACATGTCCAAAATAGGTAAGATGTAGTCTAGCTATCCTTGCTTCGCAGGGGCACTCTGGTTGCACTTCTTCTAGGACAGATCTGTTGATTGTTTTGGCAGTCCCTGGTATATTCAATATTTGCCTCCAGCACCATAATTCAAAAGCATCAATTCTTTTCCTGTCTCCCTTTTTCAATGTCCAGCTTTCACAACCATATGGTGCGACTGAAAATTTCAGGGCATGAGTCAGGTACACCTTTGTCTTCAAAGTGACATCTTTACTTTTCAACACTTTAAAGAGGTTTTTTGCAACAGCTTTTCCCAATGCAATGTGTCTTTTGATTTCTCGACTAGGATAACAGATAAGAATTCATAACCCAGAATAGAAAGCCATGAGAATGTATGTTACACACATGCATAATGAATGTCATAATGAAACCTCTTATTTTATACAATTAATTTACACTAATAAAAAATGAAGGAACAAAAGGAAAATCATGGGACAGGTAACATCAGAAACTAGTTATTTGTTGATGTTGTTGTTGGGTGCCTTTCAGTTAAGTCTGACTCATAGTAACCCTACATACAACAGAATGAAACACTCCCAACACTGCGCCATGCCCAGTACTACATCAGTGTTTCTCTGCTATTCATAGGATTTTTAATGGCTGACTGGTTTTCAGAATTGCTTTGGGAGTGGGCTGCCATGTCCTTCTCCCATTTTTGTGGTGCTGAGGATCAAACCCAGGACCTCAGAGAGCACAGAGCAGCACTGTACCAACTGAGCTAAACCCTAGCCCAAAACTAGTCATCAGGATTACAAAAATAATAATAATCATGGTGTGTGATCCATAGTCACGCAGGCCCTGCATTAGATGGGCCCCATACTTGGTTTAATGGTCTGCTGTCACCACGTAGACATTCTTCACAATTCATCTTTGACATTGTGTCAAAGACCTGTTAGGTCTAACAGAGTAAGGGCCACGTGCAGGTGCGGAGGCGACACAGGCAGTATGTGCTGCCCCTCCTGGTTGTCCTGCTTGCATACACAGTGAGGCCCTGTAAGTGCAGGATTCTGGTGGACTCAGCATGTGGTTTCAGTGAGATTTAAAGCAAGTTCAAGGTAAACATGTTACGTCTACAACCATGTAGAAGTATAGCCCCCAAAAACCATGCTTCCTACTGGAACCGGGACTTGCTTTGAACGTGGGAAAAGGCACTAGGTTTGTTTCTAAGGAATGTGTGTAGCCACAGAAGTCTATAAGACGTTGTTGCTGTTGTTGAGGTCCTTGGAGGCTAGACCCAGGGCCTCACACCTACACTGCAAGTGTTCTACCACTGAGCAGTACACCCAGCACTTTTCTATATTGAGATAGGTTCTTGCTAAGTTACACAGGCTGCCTCTGGCCTCAAACTTGTGACCCTCCTGCCTCTGCCTCCTCAGTCGCTGAGATTACAGGTGTGTGCCACTGTGCCCAGCCAACAGCCTTTCTTAACTCATGTTACTGCCTCACACCAGCCACTCTTTTACATGGAAATTATGATGCATGATACAGAAGAGAAGAAAAATATAGAGCAACCTATAATTGCTGAAGGTGGAGATTATTGGTAGGATGTGCACATAGCAAGATTCTGTCTCAAGATAAAATATAAAAAATGGGCTGAGTGGTACAGCACTTGCAAAGTATATGCGAGGCCCTCGGTTCAACCCCCAAGTACCACAAAAAAAAAAAGAAAGAAAGAAAGAGAGAGAGAGAGAGAGAGAGAGAGAGGACGAGAAAGTAAAATACAAATAGCTGAGTTAGTATGGTGCAGCATTTCCACCGTTTTGGTAAGAACAATATATGAGGTAC
>VMDO01017067.1:0-20000 GCA_007922755.1 Pedetes capensis | reverse complement strand
AGAAAAATAAGCCACTCCTGCTGCTGTTACCACTGTGGGAAGTCAAATGGCCACCCTTCAAATATCAGCTTTCTTTCCTCTCAATAATTCGTTATATAAAAGCTCCCTTTCAAGCTATAAAATTGCTTTATTTCTAAACATTCCCAGCCAGCAAATTCTAGACCGGTAGTATTGGCAGGGCATATAACGTAACAATCATTCCAGGTTGAATTCCTTGAGTCTCACTGAGAATATGCCACTGCCACCTTTCCCTCCCCATGCAGCCCTCACTGTGGCAACCGTATTCTTGAAAGTGTGGCTATCCCCATGTAATTCCAGCCAGTCTAAATTCCATTTTGTGAAACCTGTCCCCCAACTTTCTGACTCAGAGAGCTTCAAGGTCATTGATAACCTCAGAAATATCACAAAGTCCTCTCACTAGCCATTAAAACGATTTAAAAATAGGCGTAGTAATAAAAGAATATCTACCTTTCCCAAGTTTACTTTCTGAGAATAGCAATTCCATCTAAATGTTTATATTATGCCAAGGCTGTTTTGTAAAGGATAATTATCAGTGTCCTGGCATTAAAAATAAATGTTAGAAATGGAAAGCATTGAGAAGTTGAGGTCCTCACTTGAAGATTCGGCTCAATTAGAACAATTAAAATGCAAAATCAATTACTGATTAGACACTAATGATAATGAATCTTGGAGTCTGTAGTTCAAACAAGCAATTAGTATTGATGTGAGAAACATAAACAATTAACTAATGAGCTATGTGCCCTTCTGCACAGAGTCTGGCCTAGAGTCCTCACGCTGTGACCGTCTCTCCTCAAGTATCTATGGTAACTCCTTGGCTACTTCCTCCCAGGTACAGTGGCACTAATGTAAGCTTATCTTTCATAGACATGGCTTCTTCTTCTTCTGAGTAATTCTGGGGAAAAAAATCTTCAAGTTGTTTTCCTACCTAGTGTGAAATGTAAAACTGGACCTACAATAACACTTAGAATTAGGCAGGGCGTAGTCTCTCATTAAAAGGCAAAGGCACCATTACATCTGACAAAGTTACTGTGTGTTCAAAAGGTCCCTGATATCAAGCCAAGAACATGAATTAGCTTGGTTCAGAGAAAAAAAGAGCCTGTGCCTGAGATAAATCAGGCAAAGCACACCTATCTAACAAAAATTAAAATGTTACCAAAAACACAACAGCGTCTTGGCTTTTATTCCCTTTGCTGATTTGTTATGTGACTAAAAACTCTTCACAGAGGGACTATCTCCTGGCTCAGATGTTTCAAACTTCAACATGCATCAGAATCCCCTGGAAGACCTGTTAACACACACTTTGCAGGACTCCCTTCTAGAATTTCTGGGGTGCATCTGGGGAAGGGCCCAAGAATTTGCATTTCTAACAAGTTTCTAGTGGGTGGTAAGGGGGCCACACTTTGAGAATCACTGTCCTAGCTTTCCTACTACATAGGATACATAAAAGTGAGAGGAAGCTGCCGGGCACAGTGGCGCACGCCTGGCTCGGGAGGCGGAGGCAGGAGGATTGCAAGTTCGAGACCACTCGAGGCAGTCTGTGAAACTTAGCGAGACCCTGTCTCAAAAAGTCAAAAATGGGCTAGGGGTGCAGCTCAGTGGTCCAGCACTTGCAGAGCATGCAAGTGCAAGGCCCTGGGTTCAACCCCTAGTACCGCAAAAAAAAAAAAAAAAAAAAGAGAGAGAGAGAGAGAGAGGAAGCTCACTTTTCTGTGAGGAACATCCCCTCAACAACACTGGAAAGCGGGATAGTAGAATGCTTTAGGAAATGCCCATACTTTGCCTTTGACATCAGAAAATATCTGTTGATCTTTAATCTACAGATTATAAACCTCTCTGGGTTTTGAGATCTTCTAGTGCAAAGGAGAGCAATTCCTCCAGCCTAAAAACCATCTCACCTGGGAGAACATTCACTCCACCCTCTCAAGGTAAAAGTTCTAGAATGAGATGCACAGGGGTTCAAATCATGGCTCTTTTGCTTACTACACTGTTGATCTTGGGCAAGTTAGTCTCTGAGCCACGGCTTCCTCATCTGTAAAATGAGGGTAATAATGATGCTTATGTTTCATAGTGTGGTTATGAGAATTCAGTGAAATAATCGTATCTGTAAAGCTCTTGGTCCAAAAACTAACTGGTAGAAAACTCAGTAACTGTCAACACTATCGTGCCTGGTCCTTGCTAAAGATTTCCAGAGCACTTGTAATCTAGGAACTCTTTCTCCATGGACAATTCTCAGCTACTCAGATTCTTCAATAAGATACCAAGACAAAAAAGTGTTCTCCTCGGAAAGACACTCACAGTCCTCTTGGATGCCCTGGTTCTCCTGCTCCCCTAATTCTATGCTCCAGTGCAGACCTCCTCATGTGCTGTCACACCCCTTCCACTTAGTATGGTTTCACCTCACATTCCCCACACATCCTCAATTCTTTAATCACTCTTCAAAAAACAGTCTTTCTAAACCTGGGGAAGAAAGTAGCCAGCCATTGCTAATTCAGCAACCAACCAAAGATAAGCAACCTGTTGCTACACGTGAACACATGCATTTCCTCTGAAATTTATGTAATTCGACACATTCTCTCCTTTTGGAAAAAGTGTTGTAAAAAGTAAAATACATTTATTATTAAAATTGATGCACACAGAAATAAAAAAATTAAGACCACTAGGGATTCCACCATCCAAAGAGAACCTCCGGTAAGAATTTGAAGAACATTATTGCAGTTGTATACATTTTTACAAGAATGGGATCATTCTATTTATTACTGTACCACAATCTTTCTCACTTGGTATATTGCACAAGTCTTTAAGTGTTGTTCTTCAGTGCTAACTTTAATGGAATCAAAATGGCTCTGCTCTCTCACATGTGTATTTAGGACCCCACACAATAAACACAGGTATCTGTAATCCTTGTTCTCCATTACAAAGCATGCACAAAACAGTTGTTCAGGGACACAACTGTTGTGATTCAGCTGAAAGAATGATGACTAACAAACTTGCAGACTGACTTAATAGAGAACAACATTTATACTAATTAAAAAGCACTTCTATTTATTTTCTGGAAATTCTAATACTGGAGAGCAAGGTCCATAAAATCCTTCTCTTTTGTACTCCAATGCAGCTGAAACATTTCCTCCCATTTTTAATGAAAATATAATTTTGTCAGTGAAATTAAGTAAAATCTGAATATATTTTATACACATTCCCCATGGCCTAGAGCTAGAAGGGATATACATTAAAGCTTTTCTTTTAAATAAATAGGGAGAACTTATATAAACTATTTATAGTATATTTTAACTTTTCATTCATTACAGAGTGAATACAAGGCTGAGGTACACTTCAGTTAATATTGTCAAAGAATTGAAGGTCTTGTATGAGCTAAGATACCTGATTACGCTGTGCCTCTCAAAGGGCTCTTATAAATGTGACATCTGTGAGTGGTGAAATCCCTTTTCCAACACCAAACATTCACGTCCATCATGAGGTCCACGTCAGCACGGCTCTCTCCACTTTGGGGTGACAGACACCACCCTGAAGGCTGCTGAGAGCCTGAGGGGTGCTCTCAGCCTCTTCCTACCCTCCCTCCAAGTCTGTCTCCTGTTTTTCCCTTCTCATGTCTCAAAGCACATGTTCTATCTTTTCATATTAGGAGAGCCAGTGTTACCAGGAAAGGTACAGGGATGACGATACACATTATCTAGGGAAAAAAATCAACTCCTATACCCTTGTGAAAATATTAGAAGTTAAATTATTTATCACTCCTATAACAAGTCACACGTGGGGGTCCAGTCTGCTGGTGTGTCATACCAAGGTGAGGCAAGTGCCTAATCCAAAGAGACCAGCAGGGCATAACCATCACTTCCTACTAAGTCGTCCCTTCTTATCGATCCACTGATTCAAGTTTAAAATCTTTTTTTTTTTTCTTTTTTTTGCAGTACTGGGGCTTGAACCCAGGGCCTCAGGCTTGCATGTTCTGCAAGTGCTGGACCACTGAGCTGCACCCTCAGCCCATTTGTTTTACTTTTTGAGACAGCGTCTCGCTAAGTTACGCAGACTGCCTCTTTGGACCGCTACACGTGAACGCATGCATTTCCTCTGAAATGTATGTAATTCAATGCATTCTCTCCTTTTGGAAAAAATATTGTAAAAAGTAAAATGCATTTATTATAAAAATCGATGCATATAGAAATAAAAAAATTAAGACCACTAGGGATTCCACCATCCAAAGAGAACCACTGGTAATAATTTGAAGAATCTCGAATAATCGAGTAATTTGAAGGTCTTGAACTTGCGATCCTCCTGCCTCCACCTTCCTCCAGAGCCGCTGGGATTACAGGTGTGCACCACCATGCCCGGCTTAAGTTTAAAATCTTATTTCCTCGAATGCACCTCGCCTTCTTGACTTCCACATCACACTTACCACAGCAGCAGCAGCGTTCTCCAGCAACCCCCACCAGGACCACTGTGCCACCTTTGATTCTTCTTCTTTCTTACCTTTGCCAGACTTTTATATCCATTCACTAGGTAACTCAACAAGCCCTGTTTCTTCTCTCTTTACAATCTCTCTCCCATCAGCCTCTTTCTCTCTGCTTCCTTAGTTAGTGTGCTAGTTCAGACCTTTTTACCCAACACCATAGCCTCTGACCTGGCCTCCCTCACCTGTTAGTGCATTCCATCTAGGGCTACCTGCTTAGTATCTCTCTGCTCATCAGAAACTCAGGAAGGTGCAGAATAAAATCTGGATGTATTTGTCCAACATTCAAAATACTCCACACTTGCAGCCACATCTCTGGCCTAGCAAGACCAGTCTACTCTACTCTTGGGGCACATGATGCACAGTTATATAATTGTGTAACCACATTACAGGCAGGTACACCGCCGTCCAGACTCCTCCTGATTCCTTTTCTCTGCCTTCTCAATGCTATCTACATGATGTACCAGGCAATAAGCTAGTTGCTGAGTATGAGGCAGTGAAAAGGGGGGTGGGGGGAAGACCGTAGACCAAGGTTCCCACTTCCCCATTTTCCTCTGTCCATGTCTTTTGTTTTGTTTTGCCTGGTTTGGTTTTTTGAGGTAGGACCTTGATATAGCACAAGCTGGCCTAGAACTGGTGATCCTCCTGCCTCCACCTCCTGAGTGCTATGATTACAGGCAGGTACCACCATGCACAGCTCTGTCCATGAATCTTATCTGCACCAATTAGGTGTAAACTCCTGAGAGGCTGATTTATCACGTACATTTCTTTTTTCAGATACTAGCATGGCATCGTCTGCAGCCATACCACCCTGGCATCTGATCCCACCTGATCTCGGAAGCTAAGCAGGGTCAGTCTGGTTGGTCCTTGGATGGAAGACTGTCTGGGAATATCAGGTGCTACAGGCTAGGGAGAAGGACTCGACAGCCCACTCCCAAAACAATACACCCTTGAAAACTCTATGAACATTAGAGAAACACTGACATAGCGCCAGGTGTGGCACTGTGTTGAGGAGTTTCGTTCTGTTGTACATAGGGTCACTATGAGTCATATCCAACTGGACAGCACCTGACAACAGCAGCAGCAGCAGCAGCAACAGCAGCAGCATGGTGTCAGGCATGTGGAAATGTTCCATAAATGTTTCCTGACTGATTTGATTGGTGGTTAGAGATCCAAGTTATCTACACAGGTACATCCTGACCTGCCCATGACAGAAGCTATTTACATATCTGAGCTAAGTGGTTTGGCTCTGAGAGAGTCACTGACCACCTGACTAGGAACAGCCATTATCTTTCCCATTGAAGATGTAAACTGTTTGTCTTAGGCACTTAGAGCTCTTTGTGAAACTGACCCGCAAAAGCAAATGGTGGCTTCTGAGTAGGAGGAGAGGTGAAGAGCTCTTCCTCCATGCACTGGGCAACAAAAAAGGGGTTTGGCCGAGACTTCCCTTCAATGCCTCTGAGATTCTTTACAGACTCAGAACCATTCTATCCCAGATAAAATGTTGGAGGTTCACAAAAGGTCTTTCAAGCATCCAAAGTGTGCATAAATTCAGCAAATATTTGTTGTTGTTGTTGGGTGCCATCGAGTCGGTATCCAACTCATAGCAACCCTCTGTACAACAGGGGAAACACTATTGTCAGTGCTTCTCTGCTGTTCATAGGGTTTTCAATGGCAGATTGATTTTGGGGAGGGGTTTGCCAGATCCTTCTCCCAAGCCTACAGCTTCTGGTGTTCCCAGGTGGTCTCCCATCCAGGTACTAACCAGGCCCGACCCTGCTTAGCTTCCGAGATCTGACAGGATCGGATGCCACAGGGCTATGGCTGCAGGAATTGTTGTTAGGTGCTGTCAAGTTGGTGTCCGACTCATAGCAACCCTACATACGACAGGCAAAACAGTATTGTCAGTGCTTCTCTGCTATTCACAGGGTTTTCAGTGGCTGATTGGTTTTTTGGGGAGTGAGTTGCCGGGTCCTTCTCCCACGCCTACAGCACCTGGTGTTCCCAGGCGGTCTCCCATCCAAGTACTAACCAGGCTGACCCTGCTTGGCTTCCGAGATCTGACGGGATCAGATGCCACAGTGGTACAGCTGCAGACAGCAAATATTTACCAACCTGAAACAGACAACACACAAGGAAAAGCATGGGCTCTGGGACTGAGAAGACCTGGGTTTGATTTCTACACTTGACCACTAACTCGCGGTGTGGAAAGACATCTGACCTCGCCTAACTTTGGTTTCTTTCTCTTTGAAACAAGGACAGGGCCACCTGCCCTGCAGGGTTTGTTCTGAGGATGAAGTGAGGCAGTGCACACAGAGTCTCGGCCTGAAGTAGATGTTCAGGAAGTGGTGACCTGCTGTAACTGAAGGAGATTCATAGGTAGCAACAGTATTCATGCCTGGCATTGTGTTGCCCAAGACAATTTCAATGGAGAGACTTAGACTCAGTGAGATTTATAATAAGATAAGCAGGCATAAAAATTGTCTTATGCCTTGGAACTTCATGTCTGTCATTAAAGTTCAAGTAATGTGGAAACTGAGATGTTTCAGTGACATTCCACACAATATTGTTCCCAAAACATGTATTAAGTAAAACATTCATCTCCAATCATCCTCTTATGTTATGGTCACTTGGAGATTTTCTCTCTCTCTTTTTTTTTTTTTTTTTTTTTTTTTTTTTTTGGTAACAGTACTTGGGGGTTGAACCCAAGGCCTCACACATACCTTGCAAGTGTTCTACCACTGGCTGAACCCCCAGACCAATTTTTATTTTTATTTTGAGTCAGGGTCTTGCTAAGTTATTCAGGCTGCCTCTGGCCTCAAACTCATGATCCTCCTGTCTATGCCTCCCAAGGTGCTGGATTACAAGAGTGTGCCACTGTGCCCAGCTCACTTGTGCTTTCAATAATTCAAACTGCTTTGGAGGAATATAGCTCGGGGGTAGAACGCCTCACTCTAATTTCAAAGTACTTTTACTTCCAGATAAACATCTTGCAAACTCCTAGAAGGCTACTACTGCTTCTGAAACTAATGTTAGCTATTTAGTGAAAGTCATGCTGCAAACTCAAAACCAGTGTAAGAGTTCAGGTCATGCAGGCCACTGTGAAGAGGGCAGAGCTCACATACAGACGTACAAATGTTTGCCAACCAAAGGAATGAGTTTTGGTAATAATGGGCCTGTATATTCAGTGTACTATAATACTTGGCTATCAATGTAATAAACATTATTAGGAATAAGAACTCTAGTCTTTAGCCAGGGGTGGTGGTGCACATCGGTAATCCCAGTGACTGGTGAGGCGGAGGCAGGAGGATCATTGCAAGCTGAAGACCAGCCTGATCTACACAGTAAGTTCCAGGCCAGCCAGGGCTACACAGCAAGATCCTGTCTCAACCACCAACAACAAAATAGTTCTAGCCTAAATAGTTCTAGGCTTCAAAATCAATGAAGGACATGGGAGCAAATACAGATGCCCAGTTTTAATCTCTCTTGAGAACAAAGAGTAACTGAAAAAAGTATTGAACCAGAAGCCGCATCCACTCTCAAACACAGGCCCCCATCAACCTCCCACATGTTCCTCCACTTTCCCAGGTGCGTGTACTTTAGTTGAACGGACTTCAGGTTCACAGAGGGAGTCAAGGATTAACGCCACTGTTCAGCCTCTCACTGAACAATTTAGCTCCACTCTCAAGAAAATATTAAATTTAAGCAATTTAGCACTTAAATCTCACTGGAGAGCAGGGAGAATTAGGATAAAACCACCCTGAGGAGATTAAGATCATGCTGTCTTCTGCCTTTTTGAAGAGTGGAAACTCTTCCTTCCATATGTCCACGCAGCAGGACCTGAGACACACAGGGAGGGCTGAAAAGCATGGGAGGCCTCACTAGAATTTCATGCTTACGTCCACCTGTGACTTAGGGCCAGGACTTGGGCCTGCAGCCTCTCAGAAGTCATCCATAAATCAGCAAATGAGGCAAGTGCTGCAAATAGCATCATTTCTCATGAGTAGGAACCCTGGTTATGCTGCTAGATTTTTTTGGTAGTGAACAGAGAATGATAAAATCTGTCTTGACATTTTGTCATGAAAACTTTCATACTTACACAAAAGTAGAGAGACAATGTAATGACCTCGACTTTGACAGGTATCAACATATGGCCAACCTTACTTCTTCTATACCCTAACCCCAATATGGCTGCACTTTATTTATAAATTCTTCAGTATGTATTAACAGCATTCATTATAATGAAAAACAGCCCCTTTTTGTTAGTAAACGTGCCTCAGTGTCCAAGGCCCCCAATCCTCCCGAGCTCATCATCTTTCCACAGTTCACCAATAACTAAATGCTCACAACAGAAAGAAGCTCGAGGGACTTCTTAGTTCAATTTCTACCCAACATGGTCCACACTCTGAAAGCAACGCCTCAGCCATGACGCTGCCCGAGAAGCGTGCGTGCGTCTCATCGAAGACACGAATCTAATATTTGCCAGCTGCTCCTTTCCTCCTAAAATGTTACTTTACCATTTTTTGCAACTGTATTCATTTTTTAAAAATTAAAAAACAGCTTTATTTAGATGTAATTCACACATTTAAAGTATACAATTCAATGGATTTTGGTACAGTGCACAAGGTTGTGCGACCACTGCATCTCCCCATGAAGAAACTCGGGACCCACTAGCATTCATTCCCCACCTCCCTCCCCTCGCCCCCGGAAACCATCAATTGGTTTACCATCCCTGTGGACTCTGCCTTTGCTACCTTCTTACTCCACACTCCTTCTCAGGATGTTTACATTTGCCTGAGGGTCTGTCCCCTAGCCTGCCAAGGCAGGAACTCTCCGGCTAAGGTAGCAGCATGAACTGACAGGCACTCTTAGAACCTGATTCTCTGGCAGGCACTCCCCGATTTCCTCCTAATTTGGGAGTAGATCAGCCATTTCATTTTGCTTTAGCTGTTAAAAAGCTCAGGGTTGGATTTGTCACCCAGCTTTTACTACTGGATAGGATATTATCACATACATTTCCCCAACCAAACTTTCCTTCTGCCCTCATTTCCCCATTCTACTTTAACATGATGTTTGTTTTGTTCATTTGCATTTTGTTGTTGTTGTGGGTCTCGAGGTAGCCCAGGCTAACCTGGAACTCACTGCATAGCTCAGGTTAGCCTTGAACTCACAATTTTCCTCCTCAGCCTCCTGAGTGCTGGGATTACAGGCATGCCCCACCATGCCTGGCCTATTTCAAGTACATTCGTACTTTATCTCAAATACTGTTTTTGGAACCAGTTAAGATTTAACTGTACAACATTTCCCTCCATCCTGGTATAGTCACAGTAATTATGTCTCAAAGCCTAGGAGAAGCCTTCCATTTGGGTATGGTTATCTCCTTCTTGTGATGTACACTTAGGCTGGTATCCCCCAAAGTGTGGCCCAGAGCTCCCACTAAAGGAAGCGGAAGCAGACAAAATGGAGAAATGGTGCCTTGAGTGAGGATTTATGAAATTAACTCCTACACACTCACAAAAAAGATGCATGTGTGTGGGGCAGGCTGGCGTTTGGCTCAGTTGATAAAG
Source organism: Pedetes capensis (assembly GCA_007922755.1). Classification (NCBI taxonomy): domain Eukaryota; kingdom Metazoa; phylum Chordata; class Mammalia; order Rodentia; family Pedetidae; genus Pedetes; species Pedetes capensis. Next base: position 9,947 of record VMDO01017067.1, on the reverse strand, counting down.
TGCCATTCCGCCCTCTCTGAGGACCCAGGTTTGAACCTCAGCACCACAGAAATGGGAGAAGGACATGGCAATGCACCCCTGAAGCAATCCTGAAACAATCAGCCATTGAAAAGTCTATGAGGGTCAATATAATTCAGACCTGACTTGGCGGCACCTAACAACAACATGTGTGGGGCAGGATTTGTGAGGAAAAAATTGGCTAATTAATGTTTCACAGAACTAAACATAACAAAGAATTGGGAAATAAAGACAAACAGAAGAGACGTGGCAGGTGTCACTCTGCCCAGGTGTCATTCTGGGACATTAGAGTGACATCCCCTGATCACATCATTAAACTTGCCGTGAAGGGCATGTGTGACAACTTAAAAGAACGATGACTTCTACTTTACTACTGGACTGTGAAGCACTCATTCCCATTCCAAGTGCTGGCTACTAAGAACATTATGCTTGATGATAAGAGTTGCTTCGCTCTGGCCATAAGAAAATTATCCTTTACCAACTAACATGAAAACCCAGGCTTTCCCAAAGGAGGAACTCACAGGTGGAGGACATTAATTCCTCCATTCTTAGAGTTGAACAAAACTCTTCCTGCACTGGGAATACAGTGATTAACTAATTTGGATCTAAGTTTTGTTTATACATTCCAATCCTAAACATTCATTGAAATATTTCCAATGTAACAAAGACATCTTGGTTTGGATTTAAAAACTACCATACAGCCATATCAGGCTGGGGGGATTTAGCTCAGTTGGTAGAGTGCCACTCTGCAGTCTCTGAGGTCCTGGGTTTGATTCCCAGTACCATGACCAAAAATGGGAGAAGGACTTGGCAATCCACTCCCGAGGCAATCCTGAAAAAAATACAATCAGCCATTGAAAACCCTATGAGGGTCATTGTGAGTCGGACACATGACAGCACCTAACTGTAACAACATAACATACAGCCATGTCACCCTGGCATCCAATCTTGTCTGATCTTGGAAGCTAAGCAGGGTCAGTCTGGTTAGTCTTTAGATGGGAGACTACCTTGGCACACCAGGCTTGAAAGAAGGACCCGGTAGCCCACTCCCAAAACACAATCAGCCACTGAAAACTCTATGAATAACAGAGAAGCACTAACAATAGCACCAGGCATGGTTCAGTGTTGGGGAGTGTTTCATTTGTTGTACACAGGGGCACTGGGAGTCAGACCCAACTCCATGGCACCTAACAACATACAACATACAAACATGTCTCTGGGCATGACAGCACAAGTTAGCCAAGTAACATTTCCTGTCTTCAATCCAAGAGGGCACAAAGTGAAACCAGGTGAATTTAGGGTGCATGGCTACTGGACAGCTAGAGCAAGAAACTGGGATTCCCTACTCCATGTGATGAACTGCAGGAGATACCCTGCTTTGTGGTACTGGGAAACCTTGCATATAGAAAATTTTTTAGTGTTTGTTTTGGGGTGTGTGTGTGTGTGTGTGTGTGTGTGTGTGTGCGCGCGCGCACGCGTGCATGTGTGTGTTAGATTTTGAGATGGAAATATGGGAAGTACCATGTCTGAAATAAAGTATGTTTTGATAGTATACAGAATACAGGTCAACTCCCTGGAAGGATCTTGGTGATAAGAGATGAATATGATGCCATAACTTGTACTGCCTGCATTCTACTTCAGCTACTACTCTAGGAGAAAGCAGCCTTTGAGATGGGGAGCATGGAGAAGTCTGGGCAGTTTAAGATGCACAAAGGCTGTTTTCTATTTTCTTATCTAACAGATTCACTTCATCCAAGTGCTTTAAGTACATATAACACAAAACAATCTGCCCAGGTGCTCTCACCCCCACTAAAACCTCCCATCCTCAAGCTGAGCCAATCTCCTGGTCACCCCAACAATGTTATTGCAAGACATTTACTTTTTACTAACTTACTTACTTATTTTTGAGACAGGGTCTCACCATAACCCACGCTGGGCTTGACCTTGTCATCCTCCAGCCTTGGCCTCTGATGTGCTGGGATTACAATGTGTGCCACCACGCCCAGCTGGATTATTGCTGTTGTGTTTTTATAAAGGATTCTTTACCTACACTGTGGTTCTTAAGCATCCAGCCACATTAGAATTACCTGGATTAGCATGTGTGTTTGGGGTTAAGAATCCAACACAGGACCTCACACACGTTGAAGAACTGCTCTGCTACTGAGCTACATCCTCAGCCCTGGATAGCTTTTTTTTTTTTTTTTAAAAAAAAAAACAAAAAAAACAAAAAAAAACCTACCCAGAGATTCTCACTTAACTGTCTAGGATTAAGCTCAGGGACTAGTGTTTTTTAAAAGGATCCTAGTGATTTAAACATGAGCCAGGCTTGAAAATCAAGTCTTATATAGATACTTCCCCTCTTTATAGACAGTCATACTTTTTTTTCTTTTATCATTTTAAAGTAAGTTTTTCCTTTCTTCAAGGCTGAATCTTCCACGTGTAATGTACCCAGATTGCCTTACCTTGGCATGTCCCTACGAATTAACCATTCCACACACATCTCCAGTATTAAAGCTTCTGTATTTCTCCTGTGACTTAGTGTCTGGGATATACTCAGCACCGTATCCATAATGTAACCAAGGCAGGATAGAAACACAGAAAAAAAACTAAGGGGACATAGTTAGGAAAGAAGCTCCTGACACTAGGGTGGGATGGGAAGGAAAGACGCCCCTCACTCTGGAACCTTGTTACGTCTCTTGCTGGCTGAGTCAACAATGTCAACACAACTGACCGTGTCAGTGAAGATGCCTGCACACAGACAATGCCACATTCCTAAGAGATTTCAGACAAGGGGGTTAAAACAAATATGGCCAGAATGCTTGTGACCTTTCAAGTAAATCAGCTCATATATTTTTTACTTAACTTTTAAACTTAGTGTTAAACTTTGCTTAATCTTTAACCCTGGTTATAAATTACATCCCTGGAGCAGTGTAACTTCAAAAGCCACAAAAACATATATACATAGTTATTGTTAAGACATTCAGATGCAATTCAAGTTCTCTCTCTTTCCCTCTCTCTCTGTCCCCCCACACCCATCTCTCACATGTATAACTATTATTTTTTTCTTACGTGTCTTTCTCTCCAAACACTTGTGCTTAAACTCAAAGTGTGTGCTCTCTCTTATCTTTACTTAATAAACTCACTAACTTTGTCTCACTCTGACTCATCCTGAAATTCTTTTCTGGGATGGAGCCAAGGACACAGCCCTACCTGCGTGGAGGTCCTGGCGGGGGAGCGCCTCAGATCGCTGCAGTAGTGCTCCTGTGTATCCCCTGACTGCTGACAGCACCACCATGTTCATATTTGTTGCGATGGCTTCTGCTCAAGGTACTTGCTTGTCTTACCTCCCTCCCTTGATTTAACAGATGATTCTGGACTGGTTATTATGTGAGCCTCACTATGCTTTGGCCAGTGAAGGCTGTAAAGATGCAAAGTCACTCTTCCAGCTAAACCTGCAGAAAAGGAACTCAAAATCCAGAATGGAGGTAAGAATGAACGCCAACACTGCCACAAAGAATACAAAGTCTAGAACAGACATCCAAGACAAACTAGACCACTCGCAGCTACAGAGCTGAGACATAAATCAAAATGCTAACAGCAGTTATCTTGAGAAAGCAGGATAAAGGATTCTGCTCCTCTGTGTTTTCCCAAGTCTTTTGTCAGGAGTACACGATGAGAAAGCCTCTCTAAAGAGGTGAAATCAGTGTGAAGAATGGAAAAGGGGCATCCACACGCAAAGCACCAACTGTGTCTAGCAACAGAAGCAGCTGTTTTGCTATAGCTTCGCGTGTAGGACAGAGAGAGGGGGTGGTGAGGTCAGGCTGATCAGAGCAATATTGCAAAGAAGGAGGTCAGGCAGGGGGCATCATGTGCCTATATAGTCACAGCCACAGTGGAGGGTGAGGCAGGAAGATCCCTTGTGCCTACGAGTTCAAGACCAGCCTAGACAGCATACTAAACATCCCCTTCTTTAATAGCAAAAGAACAGCCAGGAACGGTGGTGCATGCCTATCATCTCAGAACTTAGGAGACAGGAAGAAAGTTTGTGGTCAGCTACATAGTAAGACCCTGTCTCAAAAACAAACAAAAAACCCACAGAGAATGTCAGAAGGAGGATTTACAATCAGCAACTGAGAGTCACTGTTTTTTTTTTTTTTTTTTTTTTTTTTTGCGGTACTAGGGGTTGAACCCAGGGCCTCATGCCTTCATGCTTCAAAAGTGCTGGACCACTGAGCTGCACTCCCAGCCCGTTTTTTTTTTTTACTTTTTGAGACAGGGTCTCGCTAAATTACGCAGACTGCTTCTGGTCTCCAACTTGCGATCCTCCTGCCTCCACCTCCAGAGCCGCTGGGATTATAGGCGTGCGCCACCGCGCCGGTCGAGAGTCGCTGAAGGTTTTTAAGTATACTTTTTATTATAAAAATAACACCACTCTAAAAAAATATGTTCATTGTGCAATTGGAAAAGGCTTAAAACCATAAAGCAAATAAAAATTATCACCAGGAAGCTCACTGCCCATAGAAAACCTTTGTTAATATTCTGGCACCTTTCCTCTCCATCTTTTTCCTACATATAGGGTTATGGAGGGATTTTGAGCAGGAATAGGACATCATCAGGGCTATGCTTTAGGAAAGCTAGGTTATGAGATGCTGTGAGTACAAAGTAGACTTTCTGGGAAGGGAAGTGACTAGGTGAGGCTTTCTCATTCACCCCTACAGCTTCGCCTGCAAATGTTTCTGCACCTGCACAAGTCAGAAGAGAGTCTAGCTATTTCGCGCAGATCCACAAATAGATCATGCAGGACAAGTGGAACCTGAGGAGGAAGCCTAGGGGCAGTGCTCCTCCTACTCAGCATCGCGGGAAGATCTCTGAGTGAGAGAAGGGCCAGCGGAGCACCAGCAGGTTGACAGAAGCAGGGCTATCTTGGGGAGGGAGTTTGTTTCATAGGACTGGAGAGAGTTTTTCTGGAGACCATCCTCATCATGATTCCCAGAAGGGAGATTCCTAAAAATAAGCAGTGACTACATCTTGTATGTGATAATTATGTTACGATAAGACAGCTCATAGCATGACAGCTCCTGCCCATTAGTCACAAGCCCTATTGACTCAGATCGTAGCCTCGCAGAGGGTTGACCTGTGTCAAGACCTACTGACAAGCTTATTTCCCAAGTTCTCATAGCACTCAGCCTTGTCCCCGACTCCAGGACAATGGGGCTCTGTCAAGGAGCAGAAGCCAGAAACAGGAAGGACATTTGCATGCCTGTTCTACCCCCATGAGGTGTTTATTATTTTGCTCTAAATAGGCTAAGTCCAATGTTTTATTTTCACCCTCTTCTTTCCTTTTCTAATTTTAACTCAATTCCATATTAATATTTTTCAAGACATAACTTAATTCCCACTCCCAACCCTGTTTACGACTGAGGAATGAACGTAAGCACAAAACATCTTGTGATGGCCTCAAAATAGAAAGCAAGTTTAAAGTTTTATTTTTCTGTCCCAAAGCTGCCAAAGCCCTGACGTGTTGTAAGTTCTGCTCCACACACAGTTTCCCCTTCTTCCCTCCCACCCAGCTATATTTAGCAAAGCCTGAGTAAAAGGGAGACATGCAAAGCAAAATTAAATATAGTTTCTTTGAATCAGTAAGCACCGGAGTTGGTCTATACGGCAGCAGCTAAGAAGGCAAAGCTCATGCCAGCCTGTGTACACCAATGAGAGGCACAGTCCTTCCCCAGAGACGCCTGGCAGCCTCGCCCGTCTCAGCAAGTGGCAGGTGCACCTCACAGGGCGCACACACTTCTAACCTCAGACCCCTCCTTCCCTTCACGTCCCACACGGCCCCTTTTCTCACTACATCCCTTTGCTCTCAGCCATGACATCATGACAGCACACTCCGCTCTCTGCTGGCACCTGCAAGGCACAGGGACACACGGACAAGGGCATATCTGAAAGAAAGAAAGTGCCGAGAAGTGGCAGAGGACCGAGGAAGCCCACTCGGAAGCACAGCCCGGTGGCGGCTTCACACCAGAGGGTCAGCTCTGCCAGCTGATTTCACACTCACGCTTTGTTCACTGAAGGAAAATCTATGGGACCCGAGGACACGGAAGGCACTCTGTTTCTGGTTTTCTAGTAGGGTTGGTGAGATTACAATGCCAATATGTTCTCCAGGGAAAAACTCTGGTCCATAGGCAACAAGCTGTGAACCTAAATACAGAATGTTCCAAAGGAGCAAATGGAGGAGGTTTAAGGAGCAGGGCTGCAGGTATGAATACAGGAACGGTATCAAAAGAGACTTTAGGGTTTTTCTGTAAAAGAAGCACCTGTTTGCCGCACCCCTGTCCCCAAACCAAAGGCAGAGACATGGGGAGAAAACATGGAGGTTCCAAGCAGCTCATGGATGGGAAGCAAACTTTTCCTTCACAGAGTGGTCTCCCCTAAATGGTTTCCATTTTGCCAGATGTGACCACTAAGTAAATTTAATTCTACTATCAAAGAGGAAGCCGCTACCAAGTGCCATCTGCATAGCAATAAAAATCAGTCTTTATTTAGACAATGTCATCAAATAAAGCCCCAAATTTATTTCCAACTACATTAAGGCAGCCCCTGCAACCATACCACTGTGGTATCTGATCTGGTTAGATCTCTGAAGCTAAGCAGGGTCGAGCCTGGTTAGTAGTTGGATGGGAGACCGCCTGGGAACACCAGGTGCTGTAGGCTTGGGAGACGGACCTGGCAAACCACTCCCAAAAAACAATCAGCCACTGAAAACTCTATGAATACCAGAGAAGCACTGATAATAGTGTTTCGCCTATTGCATGTAGGGTCGTTATGAGTCAGACAGCACCTAACAACAACAAACAACAAACAAAAAACAGCAAAACCACACTACCTTTTTTTATACCCCACAAACTAAGAATGCTTTTACTTTTTTTCCAAATCATTTTTTGTCACTATTTTTTTACTTAGTGTACAATAGGTTTCATTATGACTTTTCCACCCATGCATATCATAGTACATTGCTCATGTTCACCTCCCACAACACCTTCTCATGACATCATATTCTCCAGAGTTTGCCTCTGAAAGCAAAACATGATATTTCTCTCTTTCTCCCATTATCTCTTATGGCCCCTCCCCACTTTTAGTCCCCCTTCTACTTTCATGACATGTATAATAAAATGGTGACTATATACTGAACTCTAGCATCCATAAATGAGAGAAAAATGCAATGTTTGTTTTTCTGGGTCTAGCTTATTTCACTTAAAATGATGATCTCCAGTTCCATCCATTTTTTAGCAAATGCCATAATTTTATCCTTCTTCATGGCTGAATATAACTTCATATTTTCCTGACATCTAGTTGATCTTGGCTATTATGAACAGCACCAAAATAAACATGGACGAGCAGGTATCTCTATGGTGTATTGATTTATTCCTTTGGATATATACCCAGGAGTGGGATAGCTGGGTCATGTGGTGGTTCTATTCTTAGTTTTTTCAGGAACCACCATACTGATTTCCATAGTGGCTGTAGCAACCTACATTCCCAACTTTTTTTAAATGGGTGAATAAAAATAATATTCCATGACATGAAAATTATATAAAATTTAAATTTCAGTGTCTACAAAGTCCCTACTCATTCATTTGTATATTGTCTTTGGCTGCTTTTGTAGAATGGAATAGGTAAGGAGGAGAACTATAAGACCAAAAATATTTACAATCTGGTTCTATACAGAACAAGTTTGACCTCTGATCTAGAGACAAATCTAGGATGTAAAAAATATTTTTCACTTATTTCATCCATATCTATGGTTTTTCCAGTTATATTCACAACTGTTCCTTTTTTTTTTTTTTCCCAGTATTTAAGGGTTGAACCCAGGGTTTTGCAAGTGCTCTACCACTGGGATGCACCCCCAATCCACTTTTTATTTTTTATCTTGAGGCAGGGTCTCAGTAAGTTATGCAGGCTGCCTCTGGCCTTAAACCTGTGGTCCTCCTGCCTTGGCCTCCTGAGTCACCGGGATTACAGGTATGAGCCACTGTGCCCATCCAACACATCTATTACTTTCATTTTATCTTTATACTCCAAGTCCAGAAGTGAGGTCAACAGAAATTGTTTATTATATCCTCTCCAGAGAAGAGGACACATTAGTTTGAAAATGGATTTGCCCAAGGTCATATTGCTGCTAAATGGCCAGGTCAAAGCTATACCCCAGTTTTCTGACCTACATCCCGAGGCATTCACATTACACAACTGTCTCCTTGGATGTCTGCCAAGTACGGCTGCCCAAAGTCTTTTAAACATTCTCTCCATATTTTATCGTTCACTATAGTGTAAAATTCATCCTTCCTAAAATAGGATTGAAAACAAGCTCCCAGCCCATTTCCTGTAGGGTAGAGACACATGATTGTGGGCTCAGTGGTTTCCTATCTTGGCAGAGACAGTTCTGATGGAAGCTTCTGGATGGTGGCAGAGGTAGCAGCTCCCTTGGCAGACCACTTCTGCAGAGTTCCTAGAAGCTCAACCTGGGGTCCATTTTTTTAGCACGCTCAAAAGTTCTGTGATCTATCTCTATACTTCCATATATTCTCTTCTGCTTCATCTTACTACGATGGCCTCTTCCCCACTGCTAAGATCACAGACCAGCAGAACATAAATTCAGAAGAAATCTTTAAAATACTACATAGAGTATTTCCTAAAAACTTCTGCAACACCTTCTCCCTCACCATCTTCCATGTCCATTAGCTATCAGATGTTACTCTTAAAAAAGGATTCTGCAATTAAGCAAATTACGATACACCAAGTGAAACAGATTTCTTTCCTGCCAGACTCAGAGCTTTACAATATACACATACCGCATAAATTTCCAAAAAGGGACAAGTACGTACCATGTGAAAAATTTATTGGATCAGTGAACCATTTCTTAATATACCTCACCAGGACAGGAATATATTTTGGGAAATACTGATCAATATATCCTCTAGTTAGAAAAAGGGTTATAATTGTAAAATTTTTTTTTAAATAAAACTGTTGAAGACTACAGTTCTGGTGTAGGATAGAGTAAAAAATACTGTCTTACACTGCTTATGGGTAATATTAGTATGATCTTTTTGCAAAGCAATTTGGCAGTAATTAGCAACTGCCTTAATATTTATACTCTTTATCCAGCAATTCTACTTTTAGGAATTTATCTTTTAAAAATATAATCTGAAGTGTGAACAAAGATCAGATCCCCACTCCTTATACACACCTTTGTAACTTTTTGCAAAAAAATGTGCTCTCACTTGAGAAAAATACAAAAAGGGGGCTGCTTCATCTCTCTACTCAGATGACAGAAAAAAGAACTTCCTTCTGACTGAGTGCAAAGAGACAAAGAGCCTTTTATAGTCTTAATGGCATCGTGACAGTACATAAACATTTATTTAGCGCTTACCTTCTACAGAAAAAAAGAAGAAACTTGAAAACTTTCCCAAACGTACCTCAACTATTAATTAAAACATCCTGGACCAGATGCACAGCATCCTCTTAAAGTAAGCCATGAGAAGATACCTGGGCGCCAGGCGCGGTGGCGCACACCTGTAATCCCAGCGGCTGGGGAGGCGGAGACAGGAGGATCACAAGTTCAAGACCAGAGGCAGTAACTTAGCGAGACCCCGTCTCAAAAAGTAAAAAATGGGCTGGGGGTGCAGCTCAGTGGTCCAGCACTTGCAAAGCATGCAAGCACGAGGCCCTGGGTTCAACACTCAGTACCACAAAAAAAAAAAAAAAAGGAAAAGAAAAGAAAAAAAAGAGAGAGAGAAGATACCTGGGCGAGTTAAACACAATACCAAGCTAACCTGAAGGCTGAAGACAAACCTCCAACCTTTGAGGCTGAGTCTAGTACAGGATTCAGCTTAACGTGGTAAAGAGCAAGATACTGATGGTAAAGAACTGCA
>VMDO01017066.1:0-45911 GCA_007922755.1 Pedetes capensis | reverse complement strand
TTGCATGTTTGATCTATTTCAGATTGCAGAAGCTGATAAAAGTCTTCCCTTTCTTCATTTGTGGCCTTAGTGGTGGGTGCATAAATTTGAATAATAGTCATATTAACTGGCCTTCCTTGTAGGTGTATGGATATTATTCTATCACTGACAACATTGTATTTCATGACAGATCTTGAAATGTCTTTTTTGATGATGAATGTAACCCCATTTCTCTTTAATTTATCATTCCCAGCATAGTAGACCATATGATTGTCTGACTCAAAATGGCCTATGCCAGTCCATTTTAGCTCACTGATGCCTAGAATGTCAATGTTTATGTGCTCCATTTCTCTTTTAACAATTTCTAATTTTCCTAGATTCATACTACGTACATTCCATGTTCCAATTATTAATGGATGTTTACAGTTGTTTCTCCTCATTTTGAGTCATGCCACATCAGCAAGTTGAGCACCCTGGGGTTTTACTCCATTTCCGTCATCACAGTAGACTCTATTTGGAGGAGGCAACTCTTCACCAGTAATCTTTTGAGTGCCTTCCAACCTGGGAGCCTCATTTTCTGGCACTATATCTGACAGTGTTTCTTTGCTATCCATAGGGTTTTCAATGTCTAGTTGTTTCGGGAGTGGCTTGCCAGGTCCTACTCCCTAGTCTGTCTTAGTCTGGAAGCTCAGCTGCAAACCTGTCCACCATGGGTAACCTTGCTCATGTCCAAGGTTACAGTGGCAGAGCTCTCTGCCTCATCGCAACATGCAAGCCCCCACAGTGTGGCAAACTGACAGTCATGTGGGGGAAACTGAAATTGGGCCATTATAAATTGTAATTTAAGAAATAATTGAGTTCCTCAACATTTTGGATGTGTAATCTTAAGGAATATCATTAACCTGGAAGTGACTGGAGCTGCAACATTTCAGTTAAAGAAATGTATTTGTTCTTTTAATACATACTTTGTTCCAAAAATCATTTAAGATGGACATAAAGTTTACTTTACAATTTACTCAACAAAACTATGAAATATAAACTTTTATTTCTCATATTAGAGTTTGTCAAAATGGCCAACTTTGTTGTTCCTTTAAAAGTTACTTTAAATAGTAAAAAATTAAATAAAAGAAACACAGGTGGAAATCTAGTCAGCTGATTTGCAGTCACATGATTTTTAGCAATCTTTTCTTCTGCCAGGATTGCATATTTCAAGGAGTAGTGGGAGTAGTGAACCTTCCACAGAGCTTCAAATCCTCTCCTGTTCAGATTTCTTATTTCCTGAGAACTAGCTTAACATTTCTTGGTCAATCCATAATAAATCCTGGAAAATAACCTCCTCTGTCTCATTTTTATTCATACAAAATAAATGGTTAAAATGGTTAAAATGGGACAATGCCATTTTTTTCCATGAATGGTGACTACCACCTATTAAAATGCTAATGTTCAAAAAAATAAAAAATAAAAAGAAAGAAAAGAAAAGAAAAAGAAAACACACACACACACACACACACACACACACACACACACACACACTCACACACAGAGAAAAAGACAGCCAGGAAACAAGCAGAATGAAGTCTACTGAGTGATTAATCATTTGATTAACCAGGTAAGTTTCTGGCACATTACTAATTAGCTCACTTACAAAGCCCTAGATTGAGTAGTCTTGGTTTGGATAAAGAGGTGCTGAGCCATTCACACTGGTGCCTTTTTTTATAATACAAAATGTGACTTTCATGCTAAATTCCTCTCTTTAATCCATCTGTGATTTCTCAGGCCTCTGACACTCAGAACTAGGCACATAAATAAAAAGCAGAAAATATTTCTCATAAATGTTCAGAGCTTATAATGTATATTTTAGGATTCTTTATTATATTTGAAAAAGGAGGTGACCTACATTCTGAGATTTTAGAAACTATCTGTTGATGGTCTTAAAGCTGTGACTTTTGATAATCCATTGGGTTATCTGGAGGCATCAGTAGAAGAGTCTACCTAAGTAGAAAGGTATAAGTCTACTCTCAGTCCACTCTCTTCTTCCAGTAGGGTTAATGAGCCTTAAAAAAGGATTATTGACATTAATAAAATGATCTTCTCAGCTTTCTATGGAATCTTCCTTTAAAAGTACTTCAGGTTTATTTGTGGTTGGTTTTCTGTCCTTAGTCATTTAATTTTCTTCCCCATATGGAAATATTTATCTTCTTGGTGGTGGGAATTTAGAGTCATCCCAACTGTCTACAGAATTAAGGAGGTATAGTACACATTTCCTATTTCATGATTCTCTTTTGGATCCTTATATGGAAATTTTATTTCTTTATTTTTAAGGTTGCTTAAGATAACTGAATACTTTCTCTGGGTATGTACTATGCCAATGAACTCAGCAGTTCCATTACAGTTTTGTAGTTTCCTTTGTGGCTATTGCAGGAATGAAAATGCTAACAGAAATCTTGACTGAATTAGCTGAAGTACAGTGTTAAGGCCAAAATCAAATTCCTAACCTATGATACTCCAGGGTGGTTACATCGTGGCTGGATATTATCTATTTTGGCTGCCATATTCTGAAGCAGTATTGATAAATTAGAACCCATATAGCAAGGGCCAGGAAAGAGAGTCATGTTGAGAAATTTTGTCATTAGGGAATAAATAGCTAAGGAATGAAAGAAGAGAATAAAGTAATTACAGGGTGAAGGAACATGGCAGTTGCCTTTAAATATCTGAAAGATGGAATAAAATGTATTCTTGTCTACTATGATGTCCCCTCTACATAGCACAATGTCTGGTAAAGAGAAACCACAAATAAACATTAGTGATCAACATTTTTTGAACACATACTATGTGCAGGCATTGTAATAGTGCTTTGCTGTACTTCTCTTGTATTGTAATTAGAAGTCATTATATTCATCTTATAGTTGAGGAAACTTGGCTTAGAAAGACCAAGAAATTTAGGCTGGCTCCAGTGGTGCACACCTGTACTCCTAGCACCTAGGAAGCTAACACAGGAGGATTGGGAGTTTGAGGTCTGCCTAGGCTGCACAGAGAGATCCTGTCTTAAAAAATAAAAAATATAAGAAACTTGGCTAAAGTCACATAATAAATATCTAAGCTGGGATAAATATGTAAGTTAGGATGAAAGATAGGTCTATCTCTGGGGCCTGAGTACTTCTCTCTATTTTGGCCTAACTCTCATGTCTCTCTTCTCTTCTCTCCTCCTCTCCTCCCCTCCCTTCCTGTTCCCTTTCCCCTTCCCCTTTCCTTTGCCCTTTCCCTTGCCCTTCCCTTCCCTTCTTTTTCTTCTCCTCTCCTCTCCTCTCTTCCCTTTGCTTCACTTCTCTCTTTCCTCTCCTCTTCTCTTTCTCCTCTCCTCTCCTCTCCTTTCCTCTCCCTCTGTTCTCTTCCCCCAACCACTTCTCTGTCACACAGGGGCTTGCTACACAGCCCAGGCTATCTCCAACTCATTATGCAGTCCAGACTAGCCTCAAACTCCTCCTCCTCCTTCTTCCACCTCTGAGTGCTGGGATTAGAGGTGTGAGCCACCTCAGCAGCTGTGAGACCTCTCTTGATGCCACAGTGAAGGCAATATCCATAGAGGGTCTAGGCTAGGCTTTGGTGACAAAATCTTAGCTCTATTTTTCTTTTATGGATGAGAAATTGAAGTGAGGAACCGAGGTTACAGTCAGTGTGTTCCAGAGCCAGGAATAAAGCCCAAGTTTGTCTTTCTGTGAAAACCCATCATCTTGACAACTGGGTGCTACCAATTTCCTGGTACAAGCTAACTGAATACATGTTTGTTTCTAGTTCAACTGGGATGGAGTACTGTTATTTCAAGTATGAATCCAATTTATCTACCTTATGCTTAACTCCTGAAGACTGGGACCTTCCTGGACCTCTGTGCCTAAATTTCTGGTTTGCTCCTACCTGGAGCTCTGTTTCTCCCTTGACCCTCCATCTGCCTAGCTCTAATTGACTACCTATCTGGCTATGAGGACAAACATAATCTAAGTGTATAAGGGTTTTGTGTCAGCATCAAGGTATCAGATGGCCATGACCTAGTACTAAGTTCTTAATCTGTGAGTACTTAAATATTTCCTGTAACAATCTCATAAATAGAATTATTATTGCTTACCTTTCATGGATTATCAGTCAGACTCAAGAAGGTTAAGCATTTCCCTCAAGTCATATAGCTAATTAGTTAGTGGAAATTCAGGTTAATAATTATCATAATAATATGTACATACATACATACATACATACATACATTTGCTTCTATTATATTTTATTCCTTCCATGCACATGCTAATATATTCCTTCAAAACTTCCCATCTTCACTTATAATTTTTTCTTTCTTACCTGTGGAAGTACTTGACAAGCCTCAAATTTACCAGAGCATCTCTAGGTAAATATCATTAACTTCAGCATCATCAAATAAAAAAAAAGCAATAGAAAGATTAAAAATATAGGTCACTTGATTCTTAGAGATAGGAATTAATCATTAAGTATGGAAACAGGCTTTCAGAAATGAAGTGAAATTTTTGTGCCATTCATTTGTAAGTGAGAAGGCTATGCCTTGATTTCAGGGCCTTAAAACTTGGATAGCATGTATTTTTAGGAAGGAACAGATGGATAATTGATATATTAGTGAGTAAGAAATGATCAATGATGGAAAATTGTTTAAGTCATCCACAAAAAGTGGTCAAAGCTCATAAAATGTCATGGGAGTCTTAGAAAGACATAAATAAACAGTGATATTTAGCTGTCTGATATATAACTCTGTTCCTTTTTAGTTCAGAGGAGATTAGTTAAGCTGCCCTTCTTGGATAAGGAAATGTAAAAAGTAAAGTGAGTATGCACCTAGAAGGTGGCACACTTGAACTTGTGTGTATTTGGGTACACGTGTGTGACTTAGCAAAATGTGTGCTCCTTAGATCCTTTGACGTGTGGAGTGTTCAGGCGGGCAAAGACCAACTTGCCTCTGAGATGGATGTTTAGATATCCAAACACTGGCTTCCCATGATGTGAAGTTAGGGAACCTGACTAAGCAGATTGGACCTAAGATGTGCTGGAAAGAAAAGTCCCCAAAGAACCCAGTGACCTCAAAGAGTAATTCTCTTGGAGGAAAGAGAAATCTGATGGCTTCTGGACTTAACATCTCCAGGCTGTATTTCCTAAAGCTCAGACTTGTACATCCAGTTTGACATCTTCATTAAATAGATCCAACAAAAACCTCTTGATTCTCTTTGCTGAAACTTTTCACTGATGTACCACTTGCCCAGTCTTTCCCACCTTGCTCTAAGTCATTACAAGGCCTCTAAGTCCCTTTGTGATCTAGCCTTTGCTTGCTTTTGGTTCCTTGTTTCTACTCTTCTCTACTTGGTTCTCTCTGCTTCAGCCACACTGGCCTCCTTGTTCCTCAGCCATGGCAAGTGTACTCTGACCTCAGGATTTTGCATCTACTGTCATCCCTGCCTCAACCTTTCTATCTCCAGATATGCACAACGTTTGTCTCTTTGCTACATTCAGATCTCAGCTAGCATTCACCTGCACAGCTTTCCAGGAGCCTTTTACCTAGAACAGTCAGGATGACCCCTCACCACCCCAGCTTCTGCTTGATATATTTCCTCTGTACTTTGTCGTGTTTTTCTTTCTTATACTTATCACTATGTGACATGTTACACACACACACACACGCACACACTTGTGTGCACACATATTCATTTGCTTATTGTATGGTTTCTCCAACTAAGAATATTAACTATTATGTTTCTGCCTGGAACATACTTTGGATCCCTGATAGGCACGGCATTGGACTTGTGAACCTTGTCAATCTCAGGATTGAAGCAATTTTGATGACGTTTCCCTGAAAAGCTGGTGGGGGCCTAGTAGTGTGACAGAGTCTATGAAGTCTCATAGGTCCAGCCTTTCAAAAGTGCCCCCATGTGGCTTGACAGACAATATTAGAAGAGGGCTGACTTTACAACCTCTAGTTTCCTCTAGGCTTGGCAGAGTAAGCAGGACTGAGTAAGATCCAGGGGTTTGGGACAATTCTAGGTGATGTGTTTGAA
Source organism: Pedetes capensis (assembly GCA_007922755.1). Taxonomy (NCBI): domain Eukaryota; kingdom Metazoa; phylum Chordata; class Mammalia; order Rodentia; family Pedetidae; genus Pedetes; species Pedetes capensis. The sequence goes on along the minus strand of VMDO01017066.1, from coordinate 39,876 downwards.
ATTCAAAGTATGTTTAATGCATTTACATGGTTCAAAATGTAAAAGCAACCAAAGGTATATGGTAAGTCTCATATCTGTCCCTAGTCACCCACAATCCCTTTTCTGATGCAACTAGTGTTGCCAGTTTCTTATGTAGCTGTCTGGAGATACTATATGCATGATTTAATAAATACATACAGAGACAGATTCTTTTCTTTTATTGCACAAAGCATTTAATAGTATGCATACTGTTCTACATTTTGCTTGGTGTTTGTTTTTTAAAATAAGAGATAATATGTTCAGGAAAGTCCAGAAATTTTGTGCATAGTATGACAAATTTTTATTCAAATATATACCCGTGCAATTACCACCTAGATCAAGCTATGTATATCTCCAGCACCCGATGTATTCTTTGTGTCTCTTCTCATTCCTTGCAGAGATAATTGCAAGTCTCATTTTTATCAGCATCTTTTAGTTTGTCTTGGTCATGGATACCTTATAAATGGAGTCATGTAGTATGTACTCTTGTGTTTCTATTTCACTCAAAATTGTGTGCTTTATTATAAAATTATGTCTTGATAATTGTATTTCACAAAGTAAAGGACATAATGCTATTTCCCTCTTTTATGATTGCATGGTATTCCACCGTAAGAATGCACTGTGATTTATTTTACCACCTCCTCCTGATGTAGATGGAGCTTGTACTAAAACCAACACAAACACATGAGCAAGTATATGTGTTGATTAAACACAAGGAAGTAAAATTGCTAAGTCAGTGGTTATATACTTTTGATAGGTATTTCTATTTCGTCCTGCTCTAGCCTTTGTAGCAACATATAGTCCCACCAGTAATATCTGAGAGTGCTTGTTTCTCACGCCTTTACCATCTGAGTGTGATGCAAACTTTGGATCATTGCCAGTTAAGAAATGAATGGTATCTCAGCATACTTTTTCATTATGAGTGATATCATACATCATTTCTTATTCTAATTTCTTGTTTCTTATTCTAAAGACTCATTTATTTTTCTGTAAACTATATATGTATAATTTGACCATTTCCAATTGGGCAATTGATATTTCTCTTATTGATCTGAGTGCCCTTTATGTATGTACCATTTTTTATGTGACATGCATTAAAATATATTTTTACAAGTTTTGTCTTCTAGTTTTAGCTATTTGTTTATTTGTATGTGGTTAAACATTGATTTATTTGAAGTTTCTATCACCATTGCTTCTATTTATTCACTGATCCATTTTTCCCTCAACCAAAATACTATGTATTATATATTAAATTATTTACACATTTGGGTTTATTTCAATTTCATAGCTTGACATTATTATATTTATAAGTGTACCAGTTTAAATTATTGGAGCTTTACTCTGTTTTAGTCTCTGTTGAAGTCTTATATATAGGCGTATATTAATATGGAGCTATTGTTTTTCCTTCTAATAATGGTAGTGGTCTCCACAGCATTTAATTGTAATAACAAAAGGGATATGACTATATTTGCCTCAAAATTGGGTAGCAGAACACAATGATTGTTGTTCTTGTTAGGTGCTGTTGAGTTGGGTCTGACTCATAGCGACCCTTTGTACAACAGAAAGAAACATTACCCAACACTGTGCCATACACATGATCTTTTTATATTTGAGCCCAATATTGCAGTCATTATGTTTCTTCTCATTTTGAGTCAAGCCACATCAGCAAAAGGAGGTCCTAGGGGCTCTACTCCATTCTTGTCATTAAGGTCAACTCTATTTGGAGGAGGCAATCTTCCCCAGTAATTTCTTGAGTGCTTTCCAGTCTGCAGGGGCACATTTTCTGGCACTGTATTTGACAGTGCTTCTCTGATATTCTTAGGGTTTTCAATGGCTAATTGTTTCAGGAGTGGGCTACCACTCCTTAATCTGTCCCTAATCTGTTTTAGTCTGGAAGTTCAGCTGAAACCTGCCCACCAAGGGTGGCCTTGTTGCTATCTGAAATACTAGTGGCATTAGAGAATAAAATGTAGCAATGAGAAGGGTCTTTGACTGAGATTCCAAACTACATGCCTATTGTCTTCTTCTCTTCCTCCTCATCCTGTAAACACATACGCACACACGCACACACACACACACACACATATGCACACACACATGACAGAATGACTTCCTGTAGCCAACAGTACTGTTTGCCCAGTGGAGTGGTGGACGGCAAGATGAAAGTTGTAGGTAAAGTCTTGCTTGCAGAAAGTTTGTCTCTTTACCCTCAGTATTTTAAAAGTGATAATATAAACAACAGACTTTATAACTTTTTTATTGGTTTAGAATTTTGTTTCATCTTAATTTATGATTTTAAAAATAATTTGTTGAAAGAATATTTGTTAACTTGATGGCTGCTATAAGTCACATTCGACTCAACAGCACCTAACAACAACAACAACAACAACAACAACAACAACACACCTATTAGAATGGCCAAAACCCCAGACACAGAGAATACCAATGCTAATGAAGATGTGGTACAGTAAGAACTGTCATTCCACAATACATGGTCCAGTCATCTCAGAAGAAAGTTTGGCAGTTTTTTTTTTTAACATACTCTTAGTGTGTGATCTAAGGAACTCAAAATTTTTGCTCCCACAGAAACCTGCTCACAGATGTTTATAGAAGCTTTATTCATAATTCCCAAACTTGGAAGCAACTAATATATTACTCATTAGATGAATGGCCAAACTGTGGTACCTCCTGACAATTGGATATTATTGAGCATTAAAAAGAAATGAGCTATGAAGACAGGAAAAGAGGTGGTAAAATCTTATATTCATATTATTAAGTAAGGGTACACAATATTAAAAGGCTACTTGTTGTATGATACCAATTATATGACATTATGGAGTGGGCTACCACGTCCTTCTCCCTAGTCTTAGTCTGCAAGATCAGCTGAAACCTGTCTACTGTGAGAAGCCCTACTGGTATTTATAATACTAGTGGCATAGATTTCAGCATCACAGCAACATGCAAGCTTCCACAGCATAAAAAGCTGACAGACACAGGGAGGACTATCAAAGGTAGTAGAGATCATCTAAGTCTTTCTTCATTTTGGTTAGTGTAGCTAAAGGTTTAGAGATGTTATCTTTTTAAAAAAAAACAACTCTTTATTTCATTAATCTTTTGCTTTGTTTTTCTAGTCTCAATTTCACATTTTATCTTCCCTGACGTTTGTCATTATATTCTACTGATTTTGGTTTGAGGCTATTGTTTTCTAGTTCACTAAAGTTCAATATTTAGGTTGTTCATTTGATTTAGTATTTATTCCTATAAACTTTCCTCTTAGAGGTGTTTTACCATATCCCATAGGTTTTGGTATATTGTGTTTTCTACTTTCATTTGTCTCAAAAAATTTTTAAATTTCTATTTCTTCATGGTCCTTTGATTATTCAGAAGCACGTTATTTGGATATGTATTTGAAAAGTTACCAAACTTTCTCTTGTTATTGATTTCTAGTTTTATATGATTTGTGTTGTTTTTGTTAGGTGCCATCATGTCAGGTCTGACTCATAGTGGCCCTAAGTACAACAGAACAAAACACTCCCCAACACTGCCCTGCACACAATCCTTTTTATGTTTAAGAGCATTGTTGCAGACACTGCATCAATCCATGTAGTTCAGGTCTTCCTTTTTTTCACTGATTGTCACTTGCAAATATGATGTCCTTCTCCAGGGATTGGTCCTTCCTGACAATATGTCCAAAAAGTATAAGACACCGTCTAGTCATCCTTGTTCCTAAGGGCACTGTAGTTGCACTTCTTCTAGGATGTATCTGTTAGCTTTTTTTCAGTCCATGGTATATTCAATATTCATCTCCAGTACCATATTTCAAAACATCAATTCCCCTATCTCCCTTAGTCATTGATCAGCTTTCACAAGCATATGATAGACTGAAAATAATCATGGCATGAGTCAAGGGCACCTTTGTCTTCAATGTAAAGTAAAGACAATGTAAAGTAAAGAGCTTTACTTTTCAACACTTTAAAGATGTCTTTTGCAACAGTTTTTCCTAATGCAATGTGTCTTTTGATTTCTTGACAGCTACTTTTGTGCATGTTGATTGCAGAACGAAGTGAAACAAAATCTTGAACAACCTCAATCTTTTCTCTGTTTATCATGAAGTATATCATGCTTAAGATGGAAAGAATACACAGAGTCATTATAGCAAAAAGAATTGGTGGATAATCAACCATTTCAAGAGGCTGCATATGATCGGGAACCAATGGTACTGAAGGAATAAGTAGAAGCTGTCTTGAAGGCATTGTAGAAACACATGGTTCCAGGAGTTTATGGAATATCAATTGAGATGTTTCCACAAACACATGCAGCACTGGAGGTGCTAACTGGTTTATGCCAAGAAGTGTGGAAAACAGCTACCTGGCCAACTAACTGGAAGAGATCCATATTTGTGCTTAGTTGTAAGAAAGAGGATCCAACCAAATGTGGAAATTATTGAACGGTATCATTAATATCACATGTGAGTAAACTTTTGCTAAAGATCATTTAAAAGTGACTGTGGCAGTGTATTGATAGGGAACTTCTGCAAAATCAAACCAATACAGAAGAGAGAGTGGAATGGACATAATTGGTGATGTCAGTAGGTATTGGCCCAATGCAGAGAATACCAGAAAGATGTCTATCTATATTTTATTGGCTATGCAAAGGCATTTAACTGTGTGGATCACAACAAATTATAGATAACATTGCAAAGAATGAGACTACCAGAATAGTTTTATATGATAGTGGTCACAAAAGATACTTGACATGATTTCAGTATTTTTAAATTTGTTAAGACTTGTTTTGTGACTTATATCCCTACCCTGGTGAACGTTCTGGGTTTAGTTGAGAAGACTGAGTACTCTGCAGTTGTTGGAGGGAATGTTCAATATATTATGTTAAGTATATTTTGTCTGGAATGAAGTTTAAATCCAATGTTTCCTTGTTGATTTTCTGTATGGATGAATTCTGTCCATTGCTAAAAGTGAAGTGATAAATCCCTTACTGTTAATGTATTAGTATCTCTCCCTTTAGTTCTATTAATATTCCCTTTATGTATTTGGGTGTTGGGTACATAAGTATTTACAACTGTGTATTCCCTTTATCATTACATAATGAACTTCTTTGCTTCTGAAAAGAAAATCTTTTTTTTTTTTTCAATACTGAGGCATTGAACCCAGCTAGGCAAGTGGTCCACCACTGAGCTGCACCACCAAACCATTATTTTAATTTTTAAATTTGAAGCAGAGTCTTGCTAAGTTGCACAACCTGCCTCTGGCCCTGAAGTCATAATTCTCTTGCCTCATCATCCTGAGTTTATGGGACTTCAGTCGTGTACCATGGTGCTGTGCCTATAGCATACCATTTTAAGCTGATAACAATTTAAATCTGGTTATGAAACCCAACCAAACAAAACAAACCACACCACCCTCTAAACCCCCTAATTTCAAAATTTTGATTTCACAATTTACATCATTTAATATTGCATATCCCTTAAAAATTACTATTATTATTATTTTTATTAGTTTTTGTCTTTTATCCTTTATACTAGAAATCTAAGTAATTTACACACCCTATTACAGCATTAGAGTATTATGAATTTGGTGGTGTTCTTACTTTTTTTAGTGGGTTTTATACTTTCAGATGTTTTCACATAATTCATTAGCAACTATTTCCTTCAGCTTGAAAAACTACCATTAGCATTTCTTGCAAGATAAGTCTTGTGTGGTCCTCTTTCAGCTTTTGTTTTTCTGGGAAAGTTTATCTTTCCTTAATTTCTGAAAGACTGCTTTGCTGGGTATGGTCATCACGGTTGGCAGATTTTTCTTTCCTCCAGTTCTTTGAATATCTTAACTCCCTCTCCTGGCTTGTAAGGTTTTTGCTGAGATATCTGCAACTAGGCAGATTGAAACCCTTTGTATAATATCTTCTTGTTTCATCTTGTTACTTTCATGATCCTCTTTCTTTAATCTTTGACAGTTTGATTATAATATGTTATGGAATAATATTATTTGGACCTGATTGAAAATTCTTTGACCTTTTGGTATCTGGGTATCTGATATTATTTATTTAAATAATCTTTCAACCCCTTTACTTCTCTTCTTCTCTCTTTTGAATGTTAATCATCTATTAATTTGATTTTTGTGCTATAAATTCTGTGAGCTCTTTAGATTTCTTTTCATTCTTTTTCTCCTCTGCATGTTTTGTAGTAATGTGCTTTTGAGTTCACAGACTTTTCTCTTCTGCTTGATTAATTCTGTTATTGATGTTATAGCATTTTTCATTTTACTCCTGATGTTCTTGAGCTGCAGGATTTCTACTCAATTTATTATATTATTTCAATTTCTCTGTTAAATTTCATTGTTAAACTTCTGAACTGTTTCTCTGTATTTTCTTTAAGTTCTCTGAATTTTCCTAAAATGGCTATTTTAAATTCCTTTTCAGAGTTTGAACATCTTCATCTCTTTAGGGTCAGTCCCAGGCATCTTGTTTTGTCTACTTGATAACATCATATTTCTAGGAGTTTTCTTGATCCTTATGTCAATGTCTGTGCACTTAAGGAGGTATATATAACAGCATTTGCTATCTGGCTTTATCTTGAGTGTCCTGCAAACAGTGATCCTGTTCAGAAATTTTGGACAGGTGTTCTGTTGTGGTCCTTGGACCCATGACTACTGAAGCTGATGCAATGCTGGAGGGAACCTGAAACCCAGGACAACCAAAATAGATGCTAAACTGGGCTAGAATCATTTACCTGCTGAGGCTAGTACCATACTGGACTGGAATCCAAGCTGCCAGCTGCTGAGGTCTCCTTATCACTGTGAATTATTCTGATCTCAAGGCTACTGTAGTCGTCCAGTGGTGATGTAGGTGAGAACCTGAGTCCATTTCATGGTGGCTATAGGTTCCTAAATGGCATTGAGTTAGGTCTAGAGACTCAGCCTATGGATATTGTAGTGGAATTGGGGGCATAGATGTGTCCTGTGTTGTGTTTTACCTTGGTGTGCTTGACATTGGATTCCAAGGCAAACCTCTATGCTTACTTCCTTTTCTTTCTCCAGGTGGACAGTATTTATCTCTGTACTTTGCTACCTGGAGCTGGGGGAGGGATAATGTAGGTAAGGTAAAACTGTCTTTTGTATTCTCTTCAACACATCTTTTCTCAATATTATGCTATAACCAGATACTGTGATCTCTTGTCTGGTTTCATTCACTCAAGTGAAAGTATTTTCATGTATGAATAGTTTAAATTGATGTTTTTTGCAGACAACTAGTGAAGAGTCCTATTTACCATCTTATTCTGTGCCTTTTCAGGTGGTTGAAATTAAATGGTCAATAAGACTTGGGTAGTCCCTGCCCTCATGGAGCTTGTGAGCACCAGCCTAAAGTTTAAGTTATGTCTAATGAAAAAGTCCTAAAAATTCTCAGAGGGAAAACATGTGAGAGTGGAAGGGGCTTTGGTGGCAGTCAGGTGTGGATTTGAATTCTAACTTTATGCCTGCAAGCATGACTTTGGTCATATTTCTGAGACTCATGCGCTCAATTGTAGAAAGAAGATAAAAATATTTTTGAGAGGATTAAATAAAATGTGTAAAGGACTGGGGGTGCCACCTGACACAGAGCACATAGTTAATGCTTACCAGATAGTACGTCCTTTCTGCTGCTTTTGTGTGCCAATTGACCTGGGCAAACCAACGGGCAACCTGACTTAAGAAAGTGCTGATTCTTTCTAATTATGTAATGTGCATATCTCTACTGAAAGTTGGTCTAGTGTTGACAATTTTCCATAGATCTTCCCAAATTATATAAGTTCTTTGCAGACCACTAGACATAGACTAAACATTCATCCTCTACTTCCATGCACCTTTCTTTGGTCTTCTGAAATTTTTTCTCTCTTCTTCACCTTGGCTGAAACCTTTGTTTTGTAAGGAATTTCCTACAGGAAATCCTTTTTCTTTTTACCCAGGAAAGTAAATACTTTTCACAATTGCACATCAGCGTGACATTTGTACTACTTATAATATTCCTAACATCTGCTTCTTTGTCAATTTCCCAAGGCTAACTGATTAATGACAGGCTGATATAAAATCAACTGTGTTGCTTTGATGCACAACTGTGCTTCAGGAGGAGGCACCAGAAATCAGACGTGAGTATTCATTTTAGTTTTATATAAACAGACATGGAATTATGTAACCACGATAGGAAATGAATGTCATTTCTCTGACACTTAGATTGAATTCAGTGCCATTCTATTTTGTTCTTAGAATGTCTTATATTTGTCCCTGATGTGATAGTTTTGCATAGGGATTAGATCCTATGGGCTCTAGAATCTGACTGCTTGGTTCAGAGTCAGATACTTCCATGAGGGTGCTCAGAATGTGTTAAACTGCTTATCTGTTCTGTATCCTGGCTTTCTCATCTGCAAAATGGGTTTAATAATAGCACTTGCTTCATGTAGTTGGTGTAAAGATTGAATAAATTAATCCATAATAAGAAGATCTTGTGGTTGGTGCTATTCTAAGTTAATTAATTCAATTCTCACAGTTGTGTGAAACAAGTACTATTAGTAAAAATGCTCAAAAATGCTCAATATGATTTTAAACAGTAAAACTGTTATCACATTGATTGTAAATATATGTTTACTTGTTTGTCTTCAACAATAACCTATGTTTCTCTTCCAATTTTATTCAAGTATGATTGGCAAGTACAAAACTGTATAAATGTAAGTTGTACAAAGTGGTGTTTTGATATATGTATTCTCTGTCTAATGACTCCCACAATCAAACTAATGAAAATATCTATCACTTTACATAATTACTATTTTTGTGATGCTAATGAGGAGCTGGGTTTAGCTCAGTTGGTAGAGTGCCTCTTTGTGCTCTCTAAGGCCCTGGGTTTGATCCTTAGCACTGCAAAAACTGAAGAAGGATGTGGTAGGCCACTCCTGAAACAATCAGCCATGAAAACTCTATGAGGGTCATTATGAGTCATACACCTAACAACAAACAACAACACTTAAGTTGTATTCTCTTAGCAAATTTAATATACAGCAGTTTAACTATTGTTACCATATTATATATTGGATTTTAAGAACTTATTCATCTTATCACTGAAAATTTGTGCTTTCTCACCAACATATCTGCATTTTCCCCGTACCCCAATGGCTGAAAACTACCATTCTACTCTCTCTTTCTTTAAGTTCAACCTTTTTATGATTCCACACCTAAGTGATATCAGGCAATATTTATCTTTCTGTGTCTAACCTATTTCCCTTAGCATGATGTTATATAAGTTCATCCACATAATCACACATGGCAGAATTTCTTTCTTTTTAAATGCTGAATAATATTTCATTGTGTGTATGCACACATATATCACAGTATCTTTATTCATTCATCAGAAGACACTTTGTTTCTTTATCTTGGATTTTGTTCATTGGAATGTATATATCTCTTTAAGATACTGGTTTCATTTCCTTTCAATATAAACCCAGAAGTGGGTTTTCTGGTTCATATGGTAACTTTATTGTTAACTTTTTGAGGAAATTCCTTCTGTTTTTCATAATGGAAAACCATTTTACATTGTACCTTTTCACATTCCTACTAACAGTATACAAAATTTCCCTTTTCTTCATGTCTTTGCCAATACTTATTAATAACAGGTGAAATTTCACATGATTTTGATTTGTATTTCCCTGATGATTAATGATGTTTGGCACCATTTGATATACCTATTCACCATTTTTATTTCTACTTTGGAACATTAAGATTCTTTGTCCATTTTAAAATTGGGCTCTTTGTGTTTTTGCTATTTAGCTGTATAAGTTCCTTATATATTTTGGATATTAACTGTTTATCAGATATATGGCTTGCAAATATTTTCTCCCATTCAGTGAGTGGCTTTTCATATCATTTACTGTCTCCTTTGTTGTGTAAAAACTTTTTAATTAGATGTAGTCCTGCCTGTATAGTACAGAAATAGTAAAAGTTCTGAAATTTGTAGGGAGTCATAAACAACTCCAGATAGCCAAAGCAACCTTGAGAAGGAAGAACAAAGCTAGAGGCATCCTGATTTCCAACTATATTACTAAGGTATAGTAATCAAAATAATATTGGACTAGATAAAAACAGACACACAGAACAATGGAACAGAAATCAACTTAGGTATAGATAGGCACACAACCTTTGTCAAGGACACCAAGAATGTACAATGGAGAAAAGATAGTGGTGTATTGGATAAGTGGTACTAGGAAAAATGATATCCTCATGCTAAAGAATGAAATCACACCCTTAACTTACATCATACATAAAAATCAGCTCAAAGTGGATCAAAGACTTAAACAGAAAACCTGAAATTGTGACAATCCAAAACAAAGATATAGGGAGTAAGCTTTAGACATAGGTATTGGCAAAGATTGTTTGGATTTGGCACCCAAAACATAGGTAACCTGTGAGATTTTGATGCCAGAAAAGTGTCAAATTGGTTGTTGTATTCCCAGAATGTAGCATTGGGCTTGTAACATAATTTGTGCTTAATATTTGTTTTAAAATAAATGAATAGATATCATATTTCCCCATGACTCATTGACTGTAAATCGTGTGGGGATTGAGGTAGTGTGGTGTGAACAGGCAGAAAAAACGTTATTGAAGAGGCCATCCAGGTTAGGCACTAAATAGCTCCCCTGTGTACCATTCAGATAGACTGTACAAAACAGTGGTTCTCAAAAAGACATTCTTAGGACTATGGAGAGGTAGGCTTTTTTTTTCCTCATGAAGAATTTCTTTTGAGTAGATTTCAATGGTTAAATCCACTGGGATACTTTTAAATTAGTGCCTTTTTTCACAAGAAGTTATAGCTTTGATAGGGCTTAAAGATGTGATGTATGCAATGTCTTCTTTTTGTTCTCTTAATCATCTAAAATTTAAAATGGGACTTAGGGGAAATTCTGGAATGGTGGGATGTGTCTAAGTGGTCTAACTGAACTGTAATAATAGCACTTCTCCTTGTCTGACCTTTCACTCTCTTCTTCATTCAGTGGTGAGATAAGAATTGTCCTTATGACTTCAGAAAAATGAAGTTGGGATTAGAGAGGCTAGATGGGCAATTTACTAGCTACCTGATTTTGGGAAAGTCACTTAACCTTTTTGTGCCTTTTTGTCTTGAGGGCTGTTGTGAAATTTGAGTGAAATAATAAATGTTAAAATGCTTAGGGAACTGCAGGAGGCATTTGAGTGTACAGTTTTATCCTTACTGTGTATGTGTGCAGGGTAAATTGTGGGGTATCTTGCCTCCTATATTTATGCTCTTGCCTGAAGGTGAAGCAATATCTTAGACTGTCTCTCATTTTCTTCTAAGATCTTTCTATGCTGATAAGGGAGGAAGATTTGCTAATTAGATGTGGGTGGGTTATGTCTTTCAGCATTTTTTTCTGTGATATTGGGGGGTTGCACCCTGGGCATAACACCATTGAGCTACACCTCCAGAACCATCTTTTTTATTTTTCATATTGAGACAAGGTCTTGCTAAGTAGTGCAGGCTGCCTTTGGCCTTGAACTCACAATCCTCCTGCCTCAGCTTTCCAAGCTGCTGGCATCACAGGTATGTGCCATGGTGCCTAGCTTCTTCCAGGATCTTAATGGATCTGTCAGAATGGTTCTGCTTTATACATTTGACTTTTTTAGATTCAGTCAGAAAAAGTGGCAAGGAAATCTTATACTACCCGCCTTAGCCATGTGCTTCACCCCAGCATTATAGAGAAATCCTGAGTTTGGCAATCACTTACTGGTTTCCTTTCTGAAACTTTTCTTTGTATGACTAGGTTCCAGAGGAGAGGAGGGCTGAGAGTTACATTTTATGAAACAAACCCTACTCCCAAATTGCCAAATGTCATTGTATTAGTCAGCTGGTCTGTTGCTGTGGCAGAGAAACTAAACAAAACAAACTTATGGAAGGATTTATTGGAAGCTTATGGATATAGGATGTCCATCCATAGAGGCAGAGCAAGTGTATGGCATGGCAGCAGGGCAGATATGATGGGGCCCATGGCAGATAAGAAGCAGAGAGCAGAGAGAGTGACTAGAACCACAAATCTGGGTAAAAACCTCCAAAGTCCTGTCCACAGTGACCTACTTCTACAAAGCTAGATTCTGCCTCCCAGAGTTCCATAACCTTCCAGAACAGTGCCACTAGCTGGGGACCAGGCATTTAAACATATGACCTTTAGGGAACATTTTAGATTCAAACCATAGCAATCATCATCCTTGAACTGTTATGAGAGGCTGAGTGTCACAGAGATTATAATCTCTGATTCCAGAATCTGAAAGACCTATATGGAATCCTGGCTTAATGACTCTGTGAGTGGGAAATGTATCTTAACCTTTCTGGTATGAGCTGCTTCATTGCTTCATTGTGAAAAGGTAAGTCCATTTGTACCCACTAATAAGGTTATTGTATATAAGGGGTTCAAAGTACTTACTATAATGTGTGCCTGTAAGAAGTGGACAATAAATGCTAAATAAAATCATTTTAATTAGTTCAAATATTGAAACTTATCAAGAATATCAGTAGTCATGCAATATATTCTACTCAGGATGATACCTAAGTTCAATTAAACACAGATTTTTTTTTCAAAAGTGGAACATTGAGTTAGATGTGAATTTTTAATATTACTACTTTCTCTTCAAGTATTGGTCCATCTCTATGTATCTAAGTTTATTTACCACTGTTTTTGATCACACATACTTCTGTCCTTTCCCGTGAATATGTTATGTTCACTCATACCTCTTTTGCCTTATTAGATAATCTCTATTGTTTGGGATGGGGCTGGGGCTTAGTTCAGTTGATGGAGTGCTATTCTGCACTCTCTGAGGACCCTGGTTCAATCCCTAGCCTCGCAAAAAAGAGAAAGACATGGCAATATGTAGGGAATTATCCAACCCTCATTTCTCCTGAAATTGATAATCAAGGATCTCCCCTTGATTGCCCAAGGAGTGACATCTGGTTTCACTCTTTATTTGAATGTCACTCCTAAATTGTTGCACCTAGCCCCTTGTGCCCCCACTTGATTGCCATCTTGAGGCAGTTAAGGTAGTTACCCAAGGACTATATAAACAAAGCTTGCTCTGCATGTGAGGCTGCTGCTGATGGTGATGCTGCAAGCTGCTGGTTGCTAGCTTCCTGCTGCGGGGTTGTTTGCTGCTGGTCTGCTCTGCCACTCCATCGTAGACAGACCACCAGTCAAGATAGAACTGTCTCTGCTATGGACCATTGTCAAGGAAAGGACTTTCTGGATTCGACTAGCAAAACAGAAGCATCTCTCCTTATGACCACTGATACCAGGACAACTAGATGGCACTCTCAAGGAAAAATGGACTATAAGCAAGCTGAGGAAAGCCTCTTGGACCCAGTGCCAGGAGGCTGAAGCTGAGGACAGTCTTTAGTCCCAGTGCCAAAGGCAGGAGAGCCACTGCTACCCCTGAGGCAGAAACAGAGCTGCAGCACTTAGGCTGCTAACACTTGGTATAGCTGTGCACTTGTTTGAGTTCCTCTCTGCCCTTGTCAGGGCAGAGAGAGACAATAAAGACCTGCACAGTCCTCTCAGGTAAAGCATCCTGAGGCTTTTCCTTTCTCCCCTCTCATGGTGTTCCTGAGGGCTTCAGAAGTCCATGCCCCTTCCCTGAGGGTCCTCAGTGAGTTGTGTTTAGTTATCTGTGTGCATAGCCTTGCCTCCCATCTGAACATCAAGGCTGGACTGGCGAGGTGCATGCCCCACAGCAATCCACTCCAGAAGCAATCCCGAAACAATGAGCCAATGAAAACCCTGTAAGGGTCACTATGAGTCATACCTGACCCATCAGCACCCAACAACAACAACTATTTGGGATGATCTTCTTTTTTTTCCTCCATTTCACCTCCCCCAAATTTCTAGGCAGGCTTTCAGCACCTATTCCTAGTATTACATAATTGCTTGTACACTAGCTGACATTATTTGACAGTTGCAAGCATATTCAATTATTTACCTCATGAGTATAAAAATCGTAATGCTTAAGTTTTCTGTTGATTACCTGAAGGAAGACAATGCAGTGTGTTAGGAGCAGCCTGTTTTTTGGAAGTAGAAAGTGGGGATTCTTTTTAACAACTCATTATTGGTAATAACCACAGGGTGTATCAGTAATTAGTGTAATGTTTTCTTTATATTAGGACTTCATCTGTCTATGTGCTGCTATGTAGTGCCTTAGAGATAAATTAACTACCTTTATTCTGAATGAAAATCTATACCTCAGCATGTATCTATTATGTAAAGTCTAGTTTTGAAAACACTTGGTAAGCCTTAGCTCTCTAACATAAGACTATTCATTGCTAAAAAGATATGTTCTTTTTATATAATAAAATTGTATTTAGTAGTATTACTTCCTATGGCATAAGGAAGTCTTACTAGGAGTTGTTGTTAGGTGCCATTGAGCCAAGTCTGACTCATAATGACCCTCATAGGGTTTTTAGTAGCTAATTGTTTCGAGATTGTTTTCATAAGTGGACTGCCACATCCTTCTCCCATTTTTGGTGCTGGGGATCTAACCTGGGCCCTCAGAAAGTGCAGAACAGAGCTGTACCAACTGAGCTAAGGATGAAAACTAAGGAAAGCAAAGGACAATGAATGAACTTTTTATAATATGTGTACCTGTCATGGTTTGAATAAAAAATATCCCTGACAAATCATGTGTTTGAATGTTTAGCCCCCAGCTTGGGGTATTGCTTGTGGAGGCTATGGGAACTTTGGAAAGTAGGATTCTAGCTTTGCAGAAGTAGCTTCCTGGAGGTGGACCTTTGGAGGTTTGTACCTGTAGTCTGGGTTCCAGTTGTTCTTTGTTCCTGATCTGCCATGCTGCAAGGTTCTGTGCCATGGGTCCCATCATGCCTACCCTGACACCATGCCATATGCCTGTTTTTCTTCTGTAGATAGAAATAGTCTATCCATGAGATTCCAATAAATCTCCCCCCATTAAGTTTACTTTGATTAGTTTCTCTGTCACAGCTATGTACTAGCTGACTAATAGGTTAGTTCATCTGACAGAGCTATATAATAGCTGAATAATACAGAAAATTAGTATTAAGAATAGGGTTGTTGCTGTGAGAAATTTGGCCATGTGGTTCCTAGGCTGTTGGAACTTGTTTGCAGAAGGTGTTTGGAAGAGTTTGGAGATTCAAGTGACAGAAGTCCCTGAATGCTCTAAGCCAAGCTTACAGGGCAGTTCTGGTGAGAATTCAGAAGGCCAGAATGCTGCCTCTGATAGAAATGTGGATGAGGCTCACAGGGTTTCAGAGGAAAATGAGGACTCTATTGGGAACTGGACTAGAGGTGATTTGTGTTATATTCTAGCAAAAAGCTTGGCTATAGTTTGTCCATATCCTAAAGATTTGAGTGAGGCTGAACTCAAAAGTAATGGGCTAATTAAGTTGGTGGAGAAAATATCCTGAGGGTTACAAGAAATAGGGGCTTTGCCATAGTTCTTGCTCATTGCTTTTAGCCAGATTTATGAGGAAAGATGGAACAAAAGTCACAGCAGAGAGATCTGAAAGATGTGTAGTTTAAAGAGGAAAGAAGTTGCCGTTTGTCTAAGGTTACTGCAGACACAGCTGGTTTGGGCAAGGAGGTCTTCACTGTTAAAGAGATAAGCTGTAGTAAAGGGAAGCTGCAACATTTTTGATGGGATAAGAGAAAGTCCTTCAAGGCACAGAAACAATTGGCTAGACCCTTACGATCTAAGACAACAAGGTGTGAAACTAAAAACTCATTAGAAAGGTGATTGTCTGAAAAGTGAATGCCTTCTGGATGCCCTGATGGAAGGGTGTCACTCAGGAAAATAATGTCCTGGCCTGAGCATACAGAGGTTGCCATTGCAGTTGTGGTTTAGAAGGGTAAAGGTACCTCTTAAGCAGGCAGCAAAGACTGATGTTGTCCATGTAGTTCTGGTTTTACAGGCATGTAGAATGCAAGAGTTAAGGGGTTATAGAGGCTGTCACCAACATTCAGCAATATAGCCTGTGAGGTCAGGCAGGGTGTGCCAGGGTTGAATACTTTGTGGAGAGCCCCTGAAGGGCTTATATGTGAAGTTTTGAGGATAGAACCTAAGCAGCAATGGAAATCCCAAGATATTGGAGATACCAAAGCACCATAAAAAGCCTGCTGAGGCAAGCTACTGGCAATGAGTGGAGCCAACCCAAGAGGACCATGAGGGTGGAGGTGCACAAACCTGTTCAAGCCTGGATGATGCCAGATGCCAGATGATATTGTGTATGCCAAATGTCAGACATGAAGCCACAGGATTTGTTTGTCCAGCAGGATATTGGTCTTGCTGTGGAGCCATCTTTCTTTTCTGTGCCCCCTTTCCTCCATTTTGGAAAGGGAATGCTTACACTGTGCCACTCTATGTTGTCAGTATATAATTTGTTTTTGTTTATTTTGCAGGTACCCATAGCAAAATTTGCCTTGAGTCTGAGTGGAGACTTTGGACTTGGACTTTTGAACATGGTTAAGACTGTTAAGACTTTGGGGACTCTTGAAGTTGTGTTGAGTGCATTTTGCATTATGAGACAGCCACAAGCATTTTGGGGCTGGGGCATAATGTCATGGTTTGAATTAAATGTTCTCCAAAGATCATGTGTTTGAATATTTTTTCCCCAACTGATTGCCCTTTGTGGAGGCTATGGAAACTTTGCAAGATAGGATTATAGCTTTGCAGAAGCAGCTCCCTGGAGGCAGGCCTTTGGAGGTTTGTACCCATAGCCCTTGTTCTGGTTGCTCTCTGTTCCTGATCTGCCATGCTGTGAGGTTCTGTGCCATGGGCCCTGCCATGCCTGCCCTGCTGCATGACTTCCTGGCCTCTGTGGATAGGAATCCTCAACTATGAACTTCCAATAAATCTCTCCCTGCCATAAGCTTGTTTTGGTCAGTTTCTTCATCACTGCAATGTGCCAACTAACTAATAGAGTACCAAAATATTTAGTACAGACAGTTTTGGCTGAAAAGTTATGTTACAGACAGAAATATAAACATTAGGGCTTGAGATGAGAAACTAGAACACTCATGACAAGAGCTATATTGCTTATTTTAGTAAAAACCAACTCTGCTCTTACCTTATTCATAGCCCTTTTTAAAAATGTGGTCTACAACATTTCATACAGATTGACCTTCTGCTTTTTTGTGATTTTGAATGCAGTACTTGAATTTCCTCATGTACTGGCATGCCTATCACGATGCCAGGAACACAGAGGTGTGTCTCCAACCTAATTTAAGACCATGTTGGTGTCTCCACATTTTCTGTCTAGTTGCAAGATAATTCTAGAGTCACAGAAGCCAGCTTAAGGGAAAATGGATCAGACAGAAAAAAAACTGTCTTGTACTGCTGAGTATTCTTTTATTCAAAAGTGACAGGTATTAGGTAAAAATGTTAAAACTGTGGTCAAAGATCAATATTGATTACTGCCTTCATAGAAACAATAACCCTTCAAAGACATTTTAGGAGTAAAACCAGGAGGGTCAACAAAATGAGACTTTCAGGATCAGGAAGGTTATGGGGTGGCGGGAAATGGCATCTAAACTGAGGTGCAAAGGGTGAATGAATTACAAAGACAAGTGTCATTTGGTGGTAGAGAATTCAGGCCAGCATATACACTTCTCATAGGAGAGAGAAAGTTGAAGTGTTGTAGTTTTGCAAGTCACTTGTTAAAATTGGAATTAAGTGAGAGGAAGGAGTGAATCTAGATGATTATTTAGTCATTGGCATGGGTTGAGCCATTGATGGTCTTGCTAGCAGTTATGAGACTGGCCTTTCTAATAAGGACAATGGAGAGTCACTGAAGAGTTTTTATTAAGAACAGAGTCATGAGAAAATCTTGTCTTTAGAACAGGCTTTCTGACTGCATTGTGAAGAATGAATAGAGAAAGAAAGATAAGAGCCAGTGAGATCACTTAGGAAGTTACTGCAATAAAGTTGGCAAGAGATAATGATGGCTGACATAGACATGGTGTTTGGGACAGGAAAAAAAGCAGATAGATTCCAGATATATTTAGAAAGTTAATGTGTATAGCCCCATGATTTTCTGGATATAAAGATAAGTAAGACATCCAGGTTTAAGTAATTGAGTGAGTGGATATATTCAATTAAGGTAAGGGAAAAGGAGCATGTTTTGTAGGAAAGAAAATAAATTGTTTGGACATGGTCTATCCAAGTAAGATAAAAACCAGGAGATAACAACACAGGAGCCAAAGGAAGAAGGCTTCTTTAGAAGATGGGAATGACCAACACTATAAATGCAGCCAAGGAGTCAAGTACAAAAGAAACAGACTCCAAGCCAGGTGAGATGGCGCACTCCTGTAATCCTAGCACCTCGGGAGGCAGAGGCAGGAGGATTGAAAGTTCTAGACCAGAGGCAGTCTGCGTAATTTAGCGGGACCCTGTCTCAAAGAGGAAAAAAAAGGGCTGGGGGTGCAGCTCAGTGGTCCAGCACTTGCAAAACCTGCAAGCATGAGGCCCTGGGTTCAACCCCCAGTACCATGGGAAAAAAGAAACAGACTCAAAAATTCTGCAGGGAGTTCATGTTTCATTAGGAAAAAGAGGTGCAATTATCAAACAGATTAAACGTGAAAGAGGCTGAAGCTTCCCTGAAAAAGGCTTTACAGTGTGGAGCTTGGGAGACAGCGAAGCAGTAACAAGTGGGTCTTCAAACAGTAAAAGAGCAACTTCGTGAATATTTATGGAATGCTTACTATACACAGTGCCTGCAGCCATAGCACTGTGGTGTCTGATCCATTAGATCTCGGAAGGGAAGCAGGGTTGGGTCTGATTAGTACTTGGATGGGAGACCACGTGGGAACACCAGAAACTGTTGGCTTGGGAGAAGGACCTGGCAACCCACTCCCTCCAAAAAAATCAATCTGCCATTGAAAACCCTATGAATAGCAGAGAAGCACTGACAATAGTGTTTCACCTGTTGTACATAGGGTCACTATGAGTCAGATACTGACTTGATGGCACCCAACAACAACAACAACATACTACATACATTAGAGAGTGCTTTACTGATATTACTGTGTTTGATGTTCACATCATCTTATGAAATTAATGTCAAATAGACTCCCTTTCCCAGATGAGAAACCTGAGGTTCTGAGAGGCTAAAGTCAATTACTAAAGTTCACACAGTCAGGATGTGACAGATTTGAAGACATACTCACATGACTCAGAATTCTGCATATAACCACTAGCAACATTACTGTCTGGATATCAGGCACACACCATCATGAAAAGTAGAATATGGGAAATGTCAGATGTCCGCGTGCATCTTTACAGATTTGATCCTATGAATTGTATCATTTGGATCTCTTGCTGTTTGCTTTATAATTGGGTTTGGGCAATGGGAGGTTAGTGGACAGGAGAAGAGAGAAGCCTGCTCTGTTTTTGGGTCCACATCTGGTAATAGCTGTGTTCCTCTGGCTGACCTCTCCTCCTTAAAGGTTCCAGTCTTCACTGAACTCTGACAAAAGCAGCAACTGCTTCCTGCTATTGCTGATCTCTTGGAGCTACACTATTCCCTGTTTATTCCCTTAACTGAACCTACACCTCTCTAAGTAGGGGCTCATTTACCTCTCCCCATTTGAACCATCTGGGAGTGAATTATGTCTCCTGCTGTGATCCTTCAAGATAGAGACAGTTGCCAAGGGGTAATGGGGACACAGGGACTAAAAGATTTAACTGGCAGCAAGGCCCATACACTCCATCACCATGAATCATGATGAGGAGAGTTATAACACTCACTCACAATGGTTGGCACTTACGATTTATAAAGTACTTCACGTAAGTTATATCATTTGAGTCAAGAAATAATACCAAATAGTAGGCTGTATTATTTGTATCTTAGACAAGCAGACTAAGGCTTAGAAAAGTTAATTTGCTCGAGGTCTCCCAGGCAACAGGTCAGGGCTCTGAACCCAGGCCTCCTAAGACCAGCACTGGTATATGTGCTACCACCTCATCTGCTTCCTATTAGTTAATGAGATGACAGGGTGCCTTTTCTATAAGGCCTGCTGCAGTGGGCAGGCAAAGAATATCTAAATCATGTCAGAAATCCCCAAGGACTCCATGAATTTCACACATAGCCTGATTCACAAGCAACAAAACTTCCCTCAACCTCCTGGGATCTGTCTTGTGGTGTGTAGGTTGAAGAGGACTAATCAAGCATGTCACCTACATGAACAGTGTCAGTATAGAATGGGACCTGGAAAAATATCTCCAGGGGCTGAAAAATAACTGGATCAAGTAATTAAACAAAACAAAACAAAACCTCACAATGCAAGAGATCATGCTGATGATTTTACTGAGCTTATTCTTTGGGTCTGAATTCCTTTCCCAATACATTGGACATTTCCCAATGTAGAAAGTTTGCTTAGTTCTCAAGATTAGCTAACTATAGATTCAGATTCAAAAGAACCTTTTGAGGGCCTACGCTATGCCAGATGTTTCACTTACATTATCTTATCGTAATTTCTGTGAAAACCCAGACAGGTGAGATATCTTTGACCAAGGCCATGTGGCTGGTAAGTGAGAGGGCAGAATAAAACTCTGGTGTCCTAATTCTATTGTAAATCAAGTCTCTTGATTCTGCTGCTCCATACTGGGAATTAGTTCCCACAGTCTCTCCCTGTTTCGCTTTCCTTAGATATGCCTACTGGGAACTTAAAGAGGAATCAAGTCCATGAAGTAAATATGTTGATTCACTCCAGGGGTATGTGGGTGGGGCTTTACCTAATAAATAGGAAATAGGGCTGGTGGTGTAGAGGTTTATATTTTCTGAAACCCAAGTCTTCCTCTCATCTTCCCCAGACACTTAACGAGAAAGGAAGGGATCTGAACTTGTGCATATGATTATGAGATAACAGGCCTGAAAATCCTCTCCACTAAAAGTAGCTGCTGAGAGGCTGTGTTCTATTCCAGGGTTGCAGCCTGAACAGAATAACTCCCCATGTATCACTCTGCCAGTGATATTTAATATAGATTAGTCATTATTCTATCTATTATTGTTGCTTAAATGATCAGAATAGCATGCCAGCCTCAGGGTTTATATCCTTGATAACTAATGGTTTATCCAGATTGTTCTTCTTGATGGGAGGCTCCAGTCTTCCGGTGTGACAATATTTCCTGAACCAAGCAGTGGCAACAGAGATGCAGAGAAAGAAACTGCTGAGTATAACTCCCAATTGTTTATCTGGAACCCAAGGGTTCCCTGTTTGAACCAAACCTACTCTTTTGTCATATAACCTGTCCTAGATTCTCCACTTTGCACCTTGAACTACAATTGCACCAAATTGTTCAAGTTCTTTGAGCATGTTGTTGTTGTTAGGTGCCATTGAGTCGGTACCCAACCTATAGCAAACCTACATACAAGAGGTAAAACTGTATTGTTAGTGCTTCTCTGTATTCACAGGGCTTTCAATGACTGATTGTTTTTTGAGAGTGGGTTGCTGGGTCCTTCTTCTAAGCCTACAGCACTTGGTGTTCCCAGGCAATCTCCCATCCAAATACTAACCAGGTCTGACCCTGCTTAGCTTCAGAGATCTGACAGGATCAGAAGCCACAGTGGTAAGGCTGCAGGCTCTTTGAACATACCAAACCTTTATGCCTCTAGGGGTTATTCCTGCTGTGAACTTCTGGGCTTCTCCATTTGAAGAATGCCTGCATAGTTTCAAAAAATCCAATTCGAAAATCATCTTCTCTGTGGAGGCTTTCCTGATACTCTCCCTTCATTGCTACTCCTCTAGACTGGATCCCTCCTTTTCACATGTCCTGTAAGAAATGGTATCTTACCCTGAGTGTAGAACCTACCATTTACAGAAAACATGCCATCTGTGTGCATTCCCAAATCCCTGACAAACTCTCCTTGAGGGTGACAGCAGTTCCCAAGTAGGCCCTCAATGAAATTCATGCCTGAGAAGGGATTGATTCTCTTTCTCTGAGTGCAGGATTCTAGAATTTGATCATTCTCTGATCTTCCCAAAGCATTCCAGACTGTGGTTACACAATGGCAAGTTATATCTTTGCTCTCAGATCTGACCAGGCTTTGGCTGGATGCCAAACAATATAGTGGACATAAATTAACAGTGGAGCAATTTACAATCTGTCATGTCTTATTGCTTAATGAATTTGTCAAAAATCATATTACTCTGAAAATTATGGCAAGCAGGGTCCATGAGGCTTATGTCTTTAAGAAAGAGATTGTTCAAGCCTCACGCAGACAAAACTGCCTGACTGCTATCCTTTTTTTTTTAATGCATTCACCAGAATCTCTGAACACTTCTGTTTTATTTATCAAATTCCTGTTGACCTTCACTTTGCATTAGGACTATCAGAGATGACCTTGGCCAGTTTGCAAATCCCCAACCCCAGTCCACCTGCTGTCAGAGCCAAATAGGATTTAGGAGTTTATCTTAAACTCCCAATTCTATGCTAATATGATGTCATACGTTTCTGGTTTATGCTCACCCCAGCATTCATTACTCACTTTTCAAATAAAGCAAAAGCGTTGTCCTTTACAATGAGGGGACCAAGCAGAATCCCTATTTAAGTCTGACCCAATTTTTCCCCGACCTTTCTTCCTTCCATTTTATGCCCAAATCTCTCCCAGCCTTTGAGTCCCTCTGTTTCTCAGATACAAGTCTTCTTTGAGTGGTGCTACTTTCTAGAGTAAAACATCACACTTTGGTTTCTTGATGCATTGCTTTCCTCATTTGTGAAATAGAATTAGTAAGAGTTAACTCAGAACTATTGTGAGTACTAACATGCCTTCCCTTCATGTAATTATCCATCCATCCATAACTCATTCACTCTGTGAATATTTTTAAAGCACCAAAAATGGATCAGTCTGCAGCTATAGAACCATAGCATCTGATCCTACCTGATCTCAGAAGCTAAGCAGGGTTGACCTGGTTAATCCTTGGATGGGAGGCTGCCTGGGAATACCAGGTGCTGCAGGCTAGGGAGAAGGATGTGGCAATTCACTCCAGAAACAATCTGCCATTGAAAACCCTGTGAATAGCAGAGAAGCACTGACAATAGTGCCAAGCATGGTACAATGTTGGAAAGTGTTTAGTTCTGTAGTACACAGGGTTGCTATGAATCAGACCTGACTCGACAGCACCTAACAACAACAACAAAATGGATCGAGCCCAGTGTTTGGCATTTAGGATATATAGTAGAGTAGACTCAGTTCTCAAAGACCATGGAGTCTATTAGGATGGACAAATGAAAAGATAACTAAAAACTAATATGGGAAGCTTAGTGATTAAGAGTGACATGGTCTGACCTGAAGACAGTTTCACAGCAATCTTCATGGGCTTGTAAGAGTGTGTGGATGGCTGCCAGGGCTGTGTTCTTGGTGGAGGGCTAATTTTGTGTTTGAGGCCACAGGTGATACTCAAAAGTGATGATGGAGCTGCTGGTGAATGCTGGCACTGACAACAGTCTTTCTGGTTATTATTGTCTCTAGTTTGCCTTTCTTCTTTCTCTGTTTCACTCTCAGTTTCTTTCTGCATGTCTCTGTTTTTTACTTTATACCTCTCATTTTGCATCCTAGTGATCTTATAATTCTTTTGGGGACATGTAACTATGGACTAACTGATGGCTGATTCAAATGTAATTAGATCTTTTTGTTTTGTTTTTATTTCTTGCAGTGTTAGAGAAATTAAACCTAAAGTTTTGCACATGCTAGGCAACCATGTGAGGTATACTCCCAGCCCTCAACTGGATCTTTTTATTGCATGTTTTTATTAAGGAAAAATTGCTCCAATGACATCTGAACATATGGAAGAGCTGTGGCTAGGTTGGAAACTGGTGGGGGATGCCCCACGGAGGTGGCAGATGCCCCAGGGCAGCTCCCTGGCCCATCTTGAGATCTGTCTGGTTGGTCAAATGGAAACAGGCCAGTCACCTCACAGTTAACTGTGATTCTCTCCCCCTAGTCCCCATTTCATTTCAATCTCTTTGTTCCATGTAGCCAAAGAGCTAATGGCTGGTAAATTTATTATGAACTATTGTTTGGTTCATGGAATAAACCAATTCTTTCCCTTTCTGTGTTCTGACTTCCCCTTTTGTCTGCAATTTTATTTTACGGTTCTTTTTGTACACATCCAACACATGCTGAGGTTATTGAAAAGCACAAATTACACAGAATCAATTTGCATATCTATGGAGGGTCCAATCCCAGAGTCCTCAGTAGGCAAAATGCCCATTGACTCTCACCTCCTTTCGTTTGCTCCTCCTTGCCACTGAAACTGGCAGGCTGCCCCTCGCTGCTCCTCGCAGACCTGGCAAATGGTCTTCATGAGTGGTTTCAGCAGTCATACTGTGGAGGACAACTGGCTGGGCTTCTACAAAGTTCCAGCAAAGTCACTCAATACACCTGAGAGGGCAAGGTTGAGGAAGAGAGGCCAGCTAGCGGCTCCATGGGGCCAATTTAGCACTGGTGTGGCTGGTAAGTACAGACATCAGAGACGATAGGATTTGGTGTAAATCCTCACTCTGCCAACTACTTGCTTTCTTAAAAAAAATTAAACTTTTTATTTTGAGATAGTTGTAGCTTACATGCAGTGTTAAGAAATAACACAGAGAGATCTTGTGGACCCTTCATTCTTAGGCATTCAGTTTCTCTTACTATTTTAGACCTTCACCTACTTTATCTAGCTAAGTCATATTTCCCCATCTCTAAAATGTGAGTGTAATGGCACATAACACATAAGACTGTTTTGAACACCATTTGAAAGAAATCTGTGAGCCAGTCTAGCACAGTACTTGCATTCAACCTGCCTTCAATAAAGAGATATTCTCTTCAGAATTTGTTATACCATAATGGCTAATTAATTCTGATTAATGGAAGAATATTAATCTGGAAAGTTGCAGACACTATACACATAGTTTTGATCTAAATCTCATTTTGAAAAATAGAATATTTAAGGTTTGATATAAAAAGGATGCTTTGGTATGAGATTAAAACAATAGAAAATTATAAAATAAATTAAAAGTCTGTATCTCTAACATAAAGTTAAAATTATTGCTAATGTTCTATCATTGGGAGATGGACCCGGCAACCCACTCCCAAAAATCAATCTCACATTGAAAACTCTATGAACAGCAGAGAAGCACTGACAGTAAGTGTTTCGCCTGTTGTACGTAGGGTCACTATGAGTCGGATACTGACTCGAGGGTACCTAACAACAACAAAAATGTTCTATTGTATATCTTTCATAGGTATATTTTTAAAAATAAAATGTGAATATGCCTCTCATGTTCTTTTGTAACAATTGTAAAAAGGTAGCAGTCTATTTTAGGACAATATAATATGATGCAATAAGGAGTACCCCATTTTGTTTATTGTTTTGCAGTGTTTGACATTTGTTGCTGGGCAGATTCTTTCTTTTCTTCTCTGCCTCCTCCTCCTCCGTTTCCTTCATCTTTTCCTCCAAGTCATTCCCTTCCTCCTTTTCCTTCTCTTTCTCTGTTTTCTACCTAAAAAAGAGCAGCATATTAAACATCCTTGTAAACAAATCTTTGCACTCATCAGGGTCCATTTCTAAGAATGACAATGGCTTAAAGGGTCTGTACATTTTATGGTTCTTGATACATTGTAAACCACTTAGATCAGTGAATCTTCAATCAGGGTGAAGTTGAGAAATCATGGTGATGTTCAGAATAATTTGTGGAGCTTCTTAAGTTTACACTTCCCAGTCTCGGCCTCTGGAGATTTTTATTCCAAGGATCTGACAAATCTTCAGTCCCTGCATTTTTAAGATGATAGTGTAAGATGTTCCCCAGAGGATTCTAGGTGTATATCTGGTTGAGTACCACTGGTGGAGAGAAAGGCAGAGATAAAACACCAACAAATTTGATATGAGGCTTGAAAGAAGAATTAGTTGGGAAATAGTATCATG
Organism: Pedetes capensis; assembly: GCA_007922755.1. Taxonomy (NCBI): domain Eukaryota; kingdom Metazoa; phylum Chordata; class Mammalia; order Rodentia; family Pedetidae; genus Pedetes; species Pedetes capensis. Next base: position 13,898 of record VMDO01017066.1, on the reverse strand, counting down.
TTCCTCAAAGATATCCATGTGCTGGGATGGAGGAATAAGTTGAGGGAACTTCATAAACCTGACCACCTTTTGTAAGCCTGATGCCATGTGGATACAGGACATACATTATCTTGAAGGTCACAATATCCCAGTCAGGAATGTGTTCTCATTTACAGATGAGGAAATTGAAATTCAGGAAGTTCACTTTCTTGCCCCATACTAGCATTTGTAGAGCTGGTCTTCATATCTCCAAAGTCCATGTTTCTGGTTTTTGTTGTTGTTGTCACCACAAATTTCTATTGGTAAATTTAAAATGAATTAATGCAATGTTATGAACTTTGACCTTCAAAGACAAGTGCACAATAAACAGCAAGTAGAAGACAAACTTTAAAACATCTATGAGAAAGATTTAAAGCAATTTTCTCAAAGTGCACTCCCAACATCACCAAAGCTAGGATTAGTAGAGAGGGGAACCAAATGTTAAGAATACAGATTTTTGAGGCCCAACATGTTGTTGTTGTTGTTAGGTGCTGTCGAGTCGGTATCCGACTCATAGCGACCCTCATAGGGTTTTCAATGGCTAAGTGCTTCGGGATTGCCTTGGGAGTGGATTGCCAGGCCCTTCTCCCATTTTTGCGGTGCTGGGAATTGAACTCGGGGCCTCAGACACTGCAGCGCAGCGCTCTCCCCACTGGGCTAAATCCCAGCCCGAGGCCCAACATAGACCTGCTGAATTAGGATTTTTTAAAGGTGGGGACAAAATACCCAGATGCTTCTGATGTACACCAGAGTTTGAGACTCAGTGGTTAACAGTTTTAATTAAACTTTGGTTTAATCTAAATTGACAAGATATTATGTCTGAAAGAATAAACAAATCTTAATGTGAAACTAATTTACATTGATCACAGGACAAACACACCTGTGCTGTTGAAGCCACTTTTGAGTAACTCATTTTAAGGATATTAAAATCTGCGGTACACATGTTGAGGAGTAACCAGTTTAGCCAGGTATGGTGGTGCACACTTGTAATCCCAGCATGTGAGAGGCTGGGGGAGGAAAATCACCACAAATTTAAGGCCAGCCTGAACTATGTATAATGAGTTCCAGCCCAGCCTTGATTTGGTTATTGAGTGACACTTTGTCTCAAACAAACAAACAAACAATCCACTCCAAAGACAAACAAACAAAAAAGAAGCTTGGTGGGCCTTCTTGCCGAAGTGGAAGGAACAGTGGCTACTCAGTCTGGAAGAAAGGACTTGAAGAGATATAAGAGGTGCAAAGATGGGATGTCAGAGCTCCCTTCTTGCCTTCCCTTGCAGACCTAGGCAGTGTAGCTACCAAGCCTAAGAATGAGGAGCTCATGCTTTGTTTTGTAGGTTAGTAGAGGATTTCATCTCTAGGGTATCTGTGGGGGTCTGTCTCTAGCAGAAGGAAGGGCTGTCATGAGAACATGAGACTCAGGTGGTTCTTCTCCATTGTCATGGGAAGCTGAAGACTTCAACTGCCAGACTGTTCTCACTCTGTACTTTGGTAAGATAATTTCACGGTGTCATAGAAGGGGACACCTTATGGGGTAGTCCCCTGCTTATCACCTTGTTTTTCATTAGTGACCATGTGGCTTACTTTGAAAGAACCTGGGCTTCAGTGTTAGCAGAGCTAGGTTTGGTCTCAGGTTTGCAATTAATGAGCCGGTTAAAGAAGGACCCCTAATCTTTTCAGAATATTTGTTCATCTGCAAAATGGCAATCATTGTGGCTGCTTTTCTTTATTCTGATATTGCTGAGAGGGCCAATGAAAAAGAAAAACAAAAACACAAACAAACCCCCAAAACCACAATGAAATTGTTGTAACCATAAAACACTATACAAACTCAGGTATTAGTACAATTCATACATTCATACAATGGATTTTTAAAAGATGCATTTAGTCACATATCATTTGCAAAGAAGAAATACTGTGCATTAACTTAAACTCAATGGAACAGACTGCTAAAATACAAAAGATTATAAAAATTAATGCCAATAATTACTGTCACTTTACACAAAATCTTCCTACCTTCCAAAATTATCATGAAGAGTTGTGCATAAGAGAGACTCTTAAATCTGCAAAACATAGTTTAAATGTGGTGATTATTGAAAGTATTCCTACCATAGTTTTTGTCTACAGCCATACCACCCTGATGGCCAATCTCATTACATCTTGGAAGCTAAGCAGGGTTGGGCCTGATTAATACTCAGATGGCAGACTTCTTGAGAATACTGGGTGTTGTACGGTTAAGAGAAGGACCTGGAAGCCTACTCCTGAAAAAATCAGCCATTGAACACCCTATGAATATCAGAGAAGCACTGACAACAGTGCTGGGAATGGTACAGTGTTGGGGAGTGTTTTATTCTGTTGTACAATAGGGGTGCTATTTGTCAGACCCAACTTGATGGCACCTAACAACAACAACAACAACAACAACAACAACAGCCGTACTTCTTGAGGAGTAGCTGTTGGAAATCAACTATTCTCTAGTGGAGAAAGCCAAGGAGCAGAAAGATGAAATCTTCTGCTTACTGCAGTGATTCAAAGATCCACAGGAAGATATTGTTGACATTAGGCAATTGTGGGGATGGGGATTTGCAGTCTATTTCTCTGATGTCATTGGAGAACAAAGGTGCCATGGAGAGTCCAGAAGCATCTTAGGAGCAGTGAAGACATTCAATTAGTACCCCAGGTCTCGGATGACTTTGTGTGAAGACTGGCCTTGTTTCACATACATGTATGGAGTTCTGCTCTGAGGATATTAGTCAACAAAATGTGGTTCCTGCTATTCCAATGCCATCAATACTCATAGAAGGATCCTGCATTTATACCTTCCTCTTAAAGCTTCTGCTTTCTTTCTTCTCCCTTTTTCTTTTCTTCCCTCAGTTCTGGGCCAATAAAAATACTGCCAAGGTAGAGTTTAAGCAGTCTTTCCTTTTCTTTTCCATGCTCTCTTACCCTTTGTCTTCTTCTTAGGAATAATTTCTTATATATTTACTATGTGTCAGAATTTGTGCTATGCACTTTAAATAGACCATCTAATTTAGTCCTAGTGACAATGCCATGAGGTAAGTTTTATTATCCCATTAAGGAAAACAGATCTAGAATGTTAAGTAATTTCTTCAAAGCAGCCTTTTATGGCCAGTAAATACCTGAGCTGGCTTTCAAGCCTGGGCCTTTGGACTTCAAATACATCACCCTTAACGTGATGTCATAACTGCCTCCAATCAGCATGTATATATGTTTGCTGTTGACATAGATCATCACTTTAATAGAAGTTAAGAATAAGAGGTCAAAAGCTTCTGGAGCCATATTTTAAGAGAGTCAATATGCTATAAACATGAGCATTATAAGTATAGGTTATATGACTTGGAATTATTTATCTTGTAGGCAAAAATGGGAATGGCTACTTACATGCTATCATTACTAACAGCCTGTACAGTTAGAAAAAACATTAAATTTGAGTCTTGTTTCTACCATTTAATTTATGGGTGATCTTGGAAATTTTATTTAATTTTTTTTTATTATCTATTTAATGGGCATAATCATTGTATCAAGGGCTGGGATTTAGCTCAGTGGGTAGAGTGCTGCGCTGCAGTCTCTGAGGCCCTGAGTTCAATTCCCAGCACCGCAAAAATGGGAGAAGGGCCTGGCAATCCACTCCCAAGGCAATCCCGAAGCACTCAGCCATTGAAAACCCTATGAGGGTCGCAATGAGTCGGATACCGACTCGACGGCACCTAACAACGACTAACATTGTATCAAACATATGGTAATGATAAGGAATTGAAGCACAGTACAATGCCTTGTATATAGTTTGTATATAGTAAGTGCTGGATACGTCTGTTATGATTCTGAGCATTATGACTGAGGCTTTAATGTTATTTTCAGGTACTGCCAGGAATCTTGTAGAAAAAGCTATTATTTTTCATTGATATATACTCAATAAATACAGAATGGATGGGAATTCAGTGAGTATTTAACACTGTTAGAAGAGAGTGCCTTTTTCCTATACCTTGCCTTATATTTGTTTTGTGTCTCTTTCTTACAGAGTAACTCTGCCCTGGAAGAGGTGGCAAGATTCCATGAAGTAAATAAGTAAGGATAACTGAGCGTACTCTTGTTTTCTTTCCTTTTGGGAAGGAGCAGAACCCCTCTCCTGCAACTAATTTCTCCTCTGTTTGCCTGTGCGGGGTGACACCTGAGTATCTTCAAGGGCTAAACCAGCTGTAAGCTAGCCTAAGTTGCTGGGTTCCTGATTTTGGTACTGTGAAAGCCATTTGGTTCTCATGTTAGTGCTTATCCTCTAAAACCATCAGTAGAGGTACTAGAAACAATCTTTTTGAGGATTGTTTTTGAATCTGCTGTTTTACAGCATGATAGGGTGAGTACAGTTTACAATTTGTATTTTATAAAGGACTAGATCAGAGAAATTAATAACCTCTAATTACAAAGAACAGTAAATGTTTAAGGAGCTGGAAATGCTATTCACCTGACTTAATCATCACATACAGTTCACGTACACCAGACAATCACACTGTGTCCCATAAGTATGTATAGTTATCTTGTGTCAAGTAAACATAAATGAATAAGTAAAACTGCCTACCTTCTTACAGGCTACAGTTTTACAGGAAAGATAAAGGATTAAACAGGCAATTAAAAAAATATTTGAGCCAGGTATGGTGGTGCACACCTGTGATTCCAGCAACCCAGGAGGCAGAGGCAGGAGGATTGCTGGTTCAAGGCCAGAGGCAGCCTGTGTAACTTAACAAGACCCTGTCTCAAGATAAAAAAATTAAAAAATGGGCTGAGGGTGCAGCCTAGTGATAGAGGGCTTGCAAAGCATGTGTGAGGCCCTGAATTCAGGTTCCAAGTACCATAGAAAAATAATATTTGCCAAGTGAAATGCCAAGTTGGTAAGGCTGATGAAAATGGGGTGAGAGTAGATACTGGTAATGGTTTAAGAAAGGATCTAGGAACTTAAGATGGTAAGGAAAGACATCAGATAGAGCTTGGTGATAAAGAGTATTGTTGTTAGGTGCTATTGAGTTGGTGTCTGACTTATAGTGACCCTACGTACAACAGGTGAAACAATATTGAAACTCTATCACTAGGCTGCACCCTCAGCCCATTTTTTTTAATTTTTTATTTTGAGACATGGTCTTGTTAAGTTACACAGGCTGACTCTGTCCTCGAACCTGTAATCCTCCTGCCTCTGCCTTTTGGTTGCTGGAATCACAGGTGTGCTCCTCCACACCTGGCTCAAATATTATCCCAGGCAGTCTCCCATCCAAGTACTAATCAGGCCTGACCCTGCTTAGCTTCCGAGATCTGATGGGTTTGGATGCCACAGTGGTATGGCTGCGGATAAAACTATGTGGTATTCATTTGTTGTTGTCTGACTCATATCTATCCTCATAGTATTTTCAATGATTGATTGTTTCAGGATTGCTTTGAGAGTGGGCTGCCATGTCCTTCTTCCATTTTCACAGTGCTGGGGATTGAACCCAGGGCCTTAGAGAGAGTAGAGCGGCACTCTACCAACTGAGCTAAACCCTAGCCCAATTGAGAATATAGGGGGCTATAATCTGGAGGTAATATTAACTAAAAAACATTGGAAAATTGATATTGTGATCATAAAGGGGAGGTATTTTGTTCTTTATTTAAAAGTTACAGAAGTTCCAGGTAAAACCTAAGCTCTTGTAATATGGGAAAGGATGGACTGGAGGAGAAAAATGATATCCAAAAATACTTCAATGATAAGAGATGTCAGAGTTTGGGAAGGCTCATCCACATTTTACTGATGTTATTTAGAATAATCAAAGAACCTATTGTTGTTGTGGTCGTTAGGTGCCATTGAGTCGGTATCCAACTCATATCGACACTACCTACCACAGGGGAAACACTATTGTTAGTGCTTCTTTGCTGTTCATAGGGTTTTCAATGGCAGATTGATTTTTGGGAGTGGGTTGCCAGGTTCTTCTCCCAAAAAGAATCTATAAAAAGCTTAAAATAAATATTTTAAAAAGTTGATCTTTTGATCTTCACCTGCCACTCTTTTGCTTATTATCTTATTTGTTCAGGACTCAGAAGACAAGAAGGATAGTATTTTATCATGCAAATTGGTATAAGAGTAGTTGGGTTGTTCCTGTGCTAGAAACTTACCATGTTGTTCTTAGGCCATTGGAACTGGTTTGTGGAAGGAGTTTGGAAGACTTTGGAGATTCAGGCTGGAGATGCCTTAAAATGCTATGTTGTTGTTGTTAGGTGCTGTAGAGTTGGTACCTGACTCATAACGACCCTCATAGGGTTTTCAGTGGCTGACTGTTTTGGGATTGCCTTGGGAGTGGATTGCCAGACCCTTCTCCCATTTTTGCGGTGCTGGGAATTGAACTCGGGACCTCAGAGACTGCAGCACAGTGCTCTATCAACTGAGCTAAATCCCAGCCCTAAAATGCTATAAGCAAAGCTTTTTGGGTAAAGATGGAGCTCACAGGATTTCAGAAGGAAATATTGACTCTATTGGAAATTGGACTAGAGGCCATTTGTGTTACATTCTGGGAAAGAGTTTGTCTGATGTTTTCCTGTGTTCTATAAATTTGAGTGAGGTTGAATTCAAAAGTAATAAATTAATTGGCTTGGTGGAGAAGATTTCAAGACAACATAGCTTTAAGGATGTGGCATGATTACTGGATACTTTTAGCCAGGTTTACACTGAGAAAAAGGAGTGCAAAAAAGAGTATACAGATATGAAAAATATGGAGTCTGGGCAGAAAAACAGCCCTTTTAAAGTTGTGGACAAAGTGACTGTGGTCATTAAAGAGATTAGATCCATAAAAGTGAAGCCCTGATGGAATAATAGGGAAGGTACACTGAGTGTGAAATAGGAATTGGCCAGAATCTTCCCACCAAAGACTCCAAAGTGTGAAACCATAAACTCATTTGAAAGACTTTCCTTTAAGAAGGCAGCTTTTCCAGAGAATCCTGCTGGAAAGGAGGGATTAGAGAGGTATTCTCTCGGGTTTAGCTGTGCAAGTGCTCAGAGACTGCTGTAGACATGGTCCAAAGGGCCTGGGCCAGCTCCTAGGCCATGCCTTCCTAATACTCTGGACAAAAATTCCCTGAAACCATGAATTAAAGTAAATCTTTCTCCCCTTAAGTAGTTCTGTATGGTAACTTGTCACAGTGACACAAAAGCTGACTAATACAGGCTCGATTAGAGACTCTTCCCAAAGCACTTCTTAGTTAATCTGGCAATATTCATTGAACAACCCAAGTGAGATCTACATCGCAAGGGTTTATAAGCCTAGGCTGTATGCATTGTGGCATTGTGGGAAAGGTGGGACTTCCTTATGGGAAGCACGCAGCCCCAAATGACAGTTTAAGTAGTACAGTGAAGCTAGGAAAGAGGATGGGGAAAGGAGCTGCTGGTGTGAGCTGGAGTTGGATGGGGTGGTAGGACTTGAGAAGTCTGGAAGGGTGGATCATGTTGAGTTGTTGAATAACACTTGACAGTTATTGCAGATAGCATTGAGAAAAGGCTGTGCCTTATTTGAGAGAATTTTATTATTCTTTAAACTGAATGTGAACTGTGTGTTGTGGTGGTGTTCTCAGTTTTGCCATTCTATCACTGAATGAGCTTGGCAAGTGGACTTTCTTTTTTGAACTATGGTTTCATCATCCTTAAAATGAAGGCAGAAATCTTTCCATTGCCTTGCAGTTGTGAGGTCTTAATGAGAAAGTGAATAGATGGCACACAGTCCAATGCTTGGCACAGACTAAAAACTTAATACGTTTGTTTGCTATGACCAAGAAGTACCGTGAGATGCATGTAAGTAAAGTAGCTTGCTTGTAGGTGGGAAGCCTTAATTTTGCTTTCTATAAAAACTGTTAGAATCCTTTGAGCTCTAAAAATAAAAGCAAATACTCTTAAATTTTAAGTTTATATAGTCATTATTCAGTAGACCAGTTTTCAACCTTCAACTTGTAATTGCAAAATATTTAAACTCTGCTCTTTCTTCAGTTATTCATTTCCACTAAATTTTTAATAAAAGAAATATAAATACACAACCAACATGAGCATATTATAGGTCCAATGCCTTGTACCAGTTATTACATTTAGTTTTTAAAATGTGGAAGTTCAGGCAGGATTTTACGAAATCAAGTGTTTTAAGAGGTTTCATCTGCCTGAGTTTCTTACTATAGGTTATCTATCAAAGTCTAATTTCCTGTCAGTAACTCAATTGCTTATTATTTTTGTGTATTTTGGAATACTTCAAACATGGCCCTGGAGTGAAAATAGCTATGTTCTTTGACAAGAGCTAGTTCACAACTAGAGAATAATAAATAGTCTGCAGGAAATGAGGAACCGTTCTTAACCTGTAATCAAAACCATATGTGCAGCATAAAGGCTACCACCCTGCCATTTCACATGGACCATTCTAGTGACAGCGATGGGCAGCCCTGGCCATCCACTTGGTGAACATTGCTATCTACACAGATGGCTTCCAAATCTAGATCTCTAGCCTACACTGTTCTGTGTTCCACACCGACTTGGCCAATTTCTGCTGGGCTTTTCCACCGCAATATCATAGAAGCCTTGATTAACAAGCTTCCAAACAAACTTTATTCTTTCCTCAATGTCTGCCCTTTTCCCTGTCAGGAATTAGAAGGCATAGCCATCCATCTAGTAGGTGACAAAGCCAGACACGTGGGAGTCATGCTTTGCTATATAATTTTAGCATTTAAGGATACAGATCCAAAGGGAAGACTAACTGTGGGAACTTGGGTAAGTGGCTTGATCTCCCTGCATTTCATTTATCTCATCTGTAATGTGGGGATAATAATAGTCCCAAGCTCGTGGGTTTGGTGTGATGATTTAGTGAGTTAATATTTCTGAGTGCTTAGCACAGTTCCTGGCACATAGGAAAAGCTATGCAAATGTTTGCTAAATAAATAAACTTCACATAGTATTCTCTGAAAGTCTATTACATTCGCACATTCCTTTTCATTTCCATGGATGCTGCTTTAGTTCAGATCTCTATGCAGTGACTTTTATTTTCTTAGTGAAGTCTCCTGCCTTTAACTTGTCCCCCTCCACTCTGTACTCTCTGTGACAGCCAGAATGGCATTTACTGAATTCAGAGAGGATCATATTAATCCCACATTACAACACTGAGTGACTCTTCATTGTATTGGCCAAGCTATTGTGGCTTTGCATGATCTGGCTCTTGCCTGCATTGCTCACTGCTTCTCTCCCTTCCAGTCATTCCCTCCTCTAAGCGTTCCAAATTAATTCCATTTCCCTAAGCCTGTCTTCATTTGCTCTGCTCTCTGTTGGTGGAGGAATGCCCTCCTTTGCTGTATTCACCTTCAGATTTAGCTGAAGTGTCATTCTCTCTCTCTCTCTCTCTCTCTCTCTTTCTCTCTCCCTCTCTCTTTCTGAAGATTCCTTGAGTTTTCTACCAGGAAAAATTATTCCCCCTTCATTTCCCCCTGTATAGATGATTGTTGTGCAATATTGTGCTTCATAGTGTATGTTGTCTGTACGTCTGTCTCCTCAACCATAAGTTGAACTCTGAGGACATGAGCATGCATGTGCACCACTCACACATTTAATTGTTACTAACAATTTTTGCTCTAGTCACTTAACCTTCCATAACATCTGATACAGTATAGAGGCTCAATCAATGGGCATTGAGTGAATGAAGAAATAATAAACCAAAAGACATTTTATTGATCATTTAGTTCAACCCTTAATATGTAGATGGAAAAATAGAGGCCCAGAGATATTAGTTAACTTGTAGGTCTCTCAAATGGGTGGGGACTTAGTAGAATGCTGCCCTGCACTCTCTGAGGCTCTCAATTTGATCCCTAGCACCTCAAAAATGGGAGAAGGATGTGGCAATCCACTGCAGAAGCAAAAACAAAAAAATCAGCCATTGAAAACCCTATGAGGGTTGCTATAAATTGGACTCAACCTGATGACACCTAACAAAAACAACAAGGTCACTCAATGGCCAGCATGAGAATCTTAGTCTAGATTAACTTTCTGGCATCTCCAATGGTTATTAAGTCCCTTTAGGATCAATTTTACAATTTTAAATTCTAGTTTGAGAAAGCTAAATGCTCCCTGCCTCCATTCCCCTAATCCATCCTCATTAGAAATCTCTTTCTCTATTCTTTGGATTCAGACCCCATAGCCAGGAATGTTAGATGAATTCCCAAACCACTCAGGGCTTCTAGAGGAGGCATTTGGCTTGTCTACTTTCCATGCATTGGAAGTGACCTTTCCTATTTAGCATTTTAATTAGGTTTGGGTTTGGGGGTTTGAGGCATGGCAATGGGTCACTTTTTAAAATATAAATGTAGGAACACTTTTACAAATGAATTATATTGTCCTTAAGCAACTCATGTGTGGGGGAAGGAGGTAAGCAAGGTAGTGGGAAATTACTTGAAAGAGTGGGTCACAGGCAAAAATATGGGGATGTCCTGAGTTTTACATTTCCTTTGAAAAGTCACCAGAAACAGTAAGGTCAACTCTGAATTCTGCCAAGTTTTGCCTTCAGTGCTGCAAAATGAAATGAGGTAATGTACTTTATGGACTGTGAAGAACTACAAAAATGTGAGGTGTTTTTAGAATTGGTGATATATGGAACAGGGAGTCGTTTAGAAATGAACTTGCCCTTCCACAGCTTCATTTCTCAGAGAGGGGCAGTGAGTTACCCAAGGTCATAGCTGGAAGGTGGTGGTGTTGGGCCCTGCTTCTTCACTGCCCATGACCTAGCTGTCCCCATAGATGTTTACCATCTCCTTCACTACTGGGGCACCTGACAGGTTGGAATGTTCCCCCTCTGTGCTTTTGCATGTGCTTTTCCCTGTACTGGGATATACTCTTTCATGGCTGCCGGCTTCTCATCCTGTCAGATTCTGCTTTGCCTGGGACTCTTCTAGTCTGTCAGTTATTCACCTCTGATGTCTTGTTACAACATACAACACGCAGGAGGCATAGTTCTTCCCCTAAAGAAATTTACAATCACCTAGTTTTGTTTCAAAGAGGCCCCCTTGAGTGCAGTCTTCACTTGTAGCTGTGATTACAACTGGAGGCATCTTGGATGGCAAGAGATGGGATGGGGGCTCAGAGGAGATCCTCTCAGACATACTATACTCCTGTCCAAATCACACCTCTTAGGGCCTGTCTGACTCTCCCAATACTTATTAAAGTCAGGGTGTTTGTAGGGAGCCCTAGAACAAACTGCAGTATCTTCCAGGAGAATGTTTGCTTCTCAGAGAGAGGTGAAGTTACAGGGAGGTAAATTTTGAGTTAGCTCCAGGAGGCTCATCCTATTACTAAGGGCCAAACAACCATTGAGGGGTCTGTAGCCAAGAGATTGGGATCTCCTTGTCCTTGACAATCTTCCAGGGGGGCAGCTAGCAGCAAGCAGGGCTGGGCTACGAGGACCTCCAAGCTTCTACCTGGTGCTGGGATTCTTGATCAATGGCAGATTTCCATTCCATGACCAGAATTGCTGTTTGGGGTTCTGATCCCACAAAGGGAAAAAGAATTTTCCTGTAGACTTCCAGAGGTGTGTTATTTTAATTGAGATTAGAATGACCAAGTTAAAATTTCTTGAAATGTTAAACAGGAGTCATAATTGTGGTATGTGTACACACATGTAAGAGTATGTCTGGAGTAGCAAATATAGATTTGTTATTAAATTTTAAAAATTGTCCTCCTGTTTTCCATTCTCCTGGATTGGAAACCTGTTCAGCCCATTCAACAGTCTTGTCTTCTTTTCCACTCTTTGGAAATACTTTCAATACACATATATTGCAGTTACATTCTACACCCCAGTTTCTGAGCTTGATGTTGGAGGTGCAGAATAAAGATGGACAAAAGCTATTCTTAATTTGCTCAATTTGGTAGGAAGAGAGAGACAGAAGGTAGAGTCTCCCTCCTTCCTTGTTTAGCCCTGAGCTGGCTTAGCTTCTCATTCTGCCCTCAATCATGTGAATTCTTGATTATAGGAATTATTCCCATCCCTGTTACTTATTCTCAAGTCTACATCCAGGGAAACGCACATCTACATATTTGTTTGAGTCCTTTTGCAGGACCTATAGAATGTATCTGTCATGGTTCCAGAAGGAAATAGATGGCACGCTCAAAGTGGGTGACAGGAGAAGAATTGAATAAAGATTCCTTTATGAAGATATGGATATGTTGTTCAGAAACAGAGCAGTGCCCTAGGGCTAGAAACAGCAGGCTATGTTTCCTCTTGTGTGTGAGAAATAAAGGGAGGGAGCAGGTTACAGAATCTGAATGGAACATGGTGGGGAAGGGGCATTCTGGCAGGAGTTGTGACCTTAGGCCAAGGATACAGCAGCCTAAGGTGAAGGCAATGGAGCAGGGTGGGCCTCACTTTCCTCCTCTCTGACCTACAGTGACCTCCATTGTTAGGTCTTTTAACTCAGGGAATGTCTCTTTTTCATTTATATGTCTGTAATGCACAGTGTCTTGCTTGTACCAGGTGGGACACAGTAAAATATTTCTTAACTGAAATGTTGAGAAATGAGGACTTTGTCTATAACTAAAAAGATCAGATAGAGAGGAACAAGGAAGATAAAGTACAGAATATGAAAAAAAAAGTACAGAATATGCTTTATTCCACAGTATTTTAGAAATACTCAATGCACAAGAAACCTCCTTGGTTCTGTTACCAGATAGGCTAAAATGATGTCATGAACATCTTACTGTTATCACCTATGTGAACACCATCTCATTGCAGTTAATGGAAGTAAATGTACCATTTAGTACTTTAAATCATGAAGCAACATAACTGCCTTCTATTTGCAGTGACCTTCTGGTGCCCTCATTATTTTCTTACTGCAGATGTCTATGCCTGGCCTTGTTGATTCAGCACAAGGAGGTGCATTCAAAAGGCATAGGGGAGGTGCAGAGGGGTAAGGGAGTGGAGGAATAAAGGAACATGGTGTCTCCTGAAGAGTAGGGAAGAACCACCTATGATTCCTCTGCCTTCCCTCGGAGTCCCTTCATCATCTTCTTTGCACATTGCATTGCAAGTGCTTTCTCATCCCCCAGACAAACCAGCAGCATCCTGATTTAATTAATCTCTGGATCCTGGCATTGTGTGTTGGATGTAGGAAGTATTCAATAGGTGTATCTGCATAATCAGAGGTGAATGATTGAAGGAAGGACTTGGTTCTTTCTGGCCTCTACTACTAGTTCAGGAGAGCTGGCTAAAAAGAGAGAGCGAGTCAGGATTCTGTGAAGAAGACCACAATTGTATTTTTGGAAAAACCTACAAAGAAACCAACAACCATTCATTCTTCTCCTGATGTTTTCCTTTGTTGCTGATAGTCCCTGTTCCCATTGTGATTGACATCCTTCATGATCAGATCTGGAACTATAAGCCCCATACCTGTTCAACGTTGTATTTTCAATCTTTATGCAGTCTTAGCCCATAGTTATAGCTCAATGCATATTTTCAAATAAGGTTGAGATTTTGTTCTGGGCATTTACTCCTCCTTCGCAAGGTCAGGCCTCTCCCACCTTCCCTGCTAAATACACTCTAAGTAGCCTTGCCCCATCGACTAAGCTAAGCTCTTTTGTTGTTAAACTTTCCAATTTATAGACACAGAAACCTAGGACTTGAAGAAGAGACTTGTTTAAGGTTATAAAAGTTAGTATCACACTTAGTGTTAGCACATTAGAAAATAATTGTTTTGTCTCCTTGCTTGCCACCCTGTTATGACTCCAAAGTTCACCTTATAAAGTGACTTCCAAATTTTATTTTAATTAAGTATTTTTTTGTTGTTGTTGTTCAAAGGAAATCTTATTCAGAAGCTCAGTGTGTAAAACCCGTAAAGTCAGC